>UCOL01000518.1:0-61782 GCA_900474335.1 Ormyrus nitidulus
ATGAGATTTATATGAGATCTATGTGAGATCTACGTGAGATCTCAGATGAGATCTCCAATGAGATTTCATATGAGATCTCATATAATATTTTCACGCGGGTTTACTAACGGAGTTTGCTTAAGACCCATGTAAAACTGCTTGGAAGTCACACTATATAGTTTGCTTGGGTTAACTACAATTTTATTTGCAGCTTGTGTAAGCAGGTACATATTTTTGCTGCTGTAACTGAATTACTTTTTATAGAAGATTTCACTATCTTCTCTCTAATTGCGTAAAATTATATAAAAGACATTTTCCAAAAATTATACCTATTACACAAATAAGCAAAACCCAGCTGGAAGATGTATCATATGTTGCTCTATAATTGTAAGAGGCATGGCTTGGTTTATAATTATAAACATTTTAATTGTGCACAATTTATGATAACAATAATTTATTTAAGTGTACGATTTTCATGTGCCCAAAAGTTATATGTCTTCTAAGAAAGAAAAAAAATCGGAAAGAAAGTCGTTACTATTGTAGAAAATGCGATCCGTACTTTAATAATTTTGAAATATTGAATATTTTTTAAATATACCACTCGCGAGAAAACTTGTATTTTCTCCTAATATCAAAACAAAATACGATGAAGTTGATTAATTTTAAAAAAATTTTTAGAATAAAAATAGAAAAATGAGAAATAAAGTTTAGACTTTATTCTACATATTTTAAATTAGCGATCTCAAAAAATTGCATCCACTCCAAAAGCTAATGAATCATTATTCGAATATTTTTAAAATTAATTTACTCTAAATTTAAGCATACATGAAGAATTTAAAATTAAAAAAAATCACTCGTAAGTAAAACAGTAATCTTTATTTAAAATATATTTATGAAACTATGGTTCATTTATATATTAATGAACCATAATTTATATTTTGTTTTAATAAAATAAGAGGATGGAATAAAAGAAAATTTACTCGTCCGTCACCCGGAACTTTATTATGCTAAAATGCATGGCGTAGGTGTTTTTTCGCCTGGCGGGGCCAAGCACGACTGAGTAGAATTTACAAGTCCATGCCATTGTTCTAGCAAGAACAACTACAAGGTTTTGACAGGGTTATAGAATAAATAAATCATTATCAATAGTATTTTTAGTTAGTATTTCAAAATAATTTACACATATGAGATTAAATATTTGTATTTGAGTTTTAACTTTTTAAAATGTTTAAATAGGCTGGTACTATTAACAATACTATTATTATAAGAAGCAATACATTTAATTTTATGAGTTTAAATTATATAGTTTTATATGATAAAATAAAAAATAAATGGTATGAAAATTTTCAGGTAATCGCTAGTCATACATATAGACGGAAATATAAATTAAGGCTACTTAGTGTTAGTGAAATACTGTTACAAGATAATAAGCCTGTTGCGCTTAATGTTGAAATCTTTTGCAGTATGGAAACTTTTTCACACTTTCAGTTGTGTAAGTAATAGAGTAGCGTAAAAAAATCTCGCGTAGGTGACAATAGATCTAAAACGTAGCAAAACTTAATATTTTTAACAAAAGAGGATGCGCAAAGGCAAATATTTTGAGAAACATTACTATAATACTTTCTCGTAAAGCAATCACAGATTCAACTGAAACTATAGGAAAATTTACACGAATTACATTAAATTTTCATAAGTTTTAAATAAATTTTCCTAAAAAGTGTAGTAAAATATTTACTGAACTCCGTAATTTTTCTCCGTATAGTGAAGCTTCTTATGATTTATTGCTTTTACAATTATAAGACAAATACTTTTTTATGGTTTTTTTATATTTTAGTAAATTTTTTAATTTCATTTTATATTATATCTTTTATATTATGTTTCAATTAGACTTTGTTTTACTGTTATAATCAAAATAATTACTAGATTACTATTATTACTATTACTAATAGCACATGTAATCTGAATAAAACAATTTTTGGTCTATGCATTAATAATAATAAGCTTAAAATTCTATTTTTCTTACATCAAAGAACAAATCACAATGGTATAAAAAAATCTAAAGACCAACCTCTCCGAAATTAGCTGTGCTTTAACAGCGGTTTAAATGTTCAAGTTTCATAAATTTTTCACAAAGTTATGAATGCTTGACTGATAATAAAAAGTTTGTGGTTTGAGATTCGTCGAAGGGTTTCCCAAATATATTACATTTCAGAAATATTGAATCTATTGAAAAGCAGATTTCTGTTTAAAAAAATGTTTACAAACTCTTGAATAGTATTAAATTTGAAAAAATAGAATTAGGAAATACAGAATATCAAAGAATTAATTTTCTTAAGAGTAAAATTTCTAGTAAATGATTTCACTTGCAAAAGTAGTAACTTAGTGGTTGTTTAACTAATTACGCAGATGATTATACCAGCTACTCTAGACATGTGAACAATTAAAAATCCTTTGTAAATAAAATATTAAACGTAATTATTTGTGCACAATTCTATTGTGTAAAATAATTGGATGCATAACTCGTACTATGCCCTCTGAACTCCATTATATCATTCTGTGTTCTTTTAAAACCTTACATTATAATTTTTTACTTAAATTTTAATTAAAACGTTTCGAATTATATACATCATGAGACAGTGATACTCTAATCTTTAATTTAATTATTTATATAGTTTTGCTTGTTTTATACTTTTTGAAATTTGTGATGTAGATAACAAGTCTAGTTTTCAGTTGTTACCTACATTTCCTTTATAATGACCAGGTGCTCTTAGGGAATTAAAATAAAGATTTATTACAATTCCAATTGATATTATATTCAATACTATTTTTGTATATAACTTAACATTGCAGAGGAAATTTGAAAAATTATATTTACGTAATAATTTGGTAATATTAATTTAATATTATATTTAACAATGTGAAAGAATTAAAAAATAAAATCACACAAATTTATTAATTATAATTAATCTCTCAAAGTAGTGTTTATATGTAGAGTTAATATTTATTAAATTCCATAAAAGTTATCCTGCTTAAATTTTTTGGAAATGATAGCTTAAAATCAGTAAGTATTATCTTTCGAGTGTTTTCGCCGTTTTCAGTGCATCATGGTTGCTAATAATAATAATAATAATTAAATAGGTAATCAAAAAATCAAATATTTAATTTAAGATAAATTTAAAAAAAAAATAAAAGAATAAATGATTTAGAGATATTTTCCGCTCAGATCTGCGTCTCGGATATTCTTTTTTTCAATGCAGAATCGTGATACACGTAACACAATTATGCACGGCTAATAATGTAATATACCGCATAACAATCTTTCTAGAACAAGTAGTACGAAAAGATCTAATTAAGATTGAAAACATTGTTCAACAAAAGTCATTGTGCAATACTTCAGAATTGAAGCAAACAAATTGGTCTAATTTCATAGAAAATATATAAAAATTTGATTCGAAAATGCGATTAGGTTCCTTGACCTGATTTCTCTTGATAACTACTTTGCAGACGCGGCAAATTAAACACGTACGCTTTTATCCTAAAGCGTCATTGCTGAAATTTAAAAAATTGTATTAATAAATCGTGACTTATTGTTGCTCTCTCGGATGATTTAAGCTTGGAAAGGAAAATATAAAAACGGAACTTAATTTATTCGAAACTTGATATATTTTTTGTTTGTTGTGATATCAAAGCTCGAAACGTGTTTGGTAACGTTTTTTATTACGTCAGACACGTCAATTGCAGAAGACAAATGAGCGTTCATCATTTTTACAATAAGCAAGTAAGGTTGAATTGAGGTAAGAAAATCTGAAATTTTTTAATAAATAATGCCAATAAAACTCAAATATATTCTTTTTGTATCTACGTAGAAGAAAATTGTTTAATTAAAAAGAATAAATTTTCCTCTAATTTTTCATAATTTTTTGTAAATAGCTATTATGTAATATTAAAAAATAGACTTTATATATTGTCTCAAGTAAATGATTATGAATTATTAAAACTCATTAATTTTTTAATCAATTAAAAATTTTATTGATAACATTTTTACTCTTGACATTTTTTCAATGCTGAGATTCAGCAGTGATATAAGATTGTAATTTATAGATTTTTTCCAAGGTGTGCCTATATAATTACAGTTACAATCTTCTCGTATTTCATGAGTATTTGCGTAAATATATAAATTTACAGAGATAACATCTAATTGAAGGCAGAAAATATATATTTAATTACACTTGTACACAAAAAACAAAAACTAGTCTGGGCCATATATAGGCTGGATTAACGAATCCGTATGTCTTTTGATCAACTACTAAATCGCTACACGAATGTGACCTAACCCAGGCGGCAAAACTATCCCAAATAAACTCTTTTTAAGTGAATTCTGCTTAAAAAGAACTCATTTGGGATAGTTTTGCCGCCTGGGAAGTTTTATTCCATGGCGTTAGGACTTTGAGGTTTCTTGATCTTTGCGGAATATTAAGATATGATTGTATTTTCAAGGTTAAAAAACAAAAAAAATTTTTAATGATTTTTAAAGATTTGGTCTAATTGTTGTACAGTACCAATAGTGATAGTTAAATAACATTTTGAATTAAAGCATTAAAATTTTTAAGTTTTTGAATGGGTTAAAAACTTTTTAACTTGAATGTGGTCTTATTGGAATTAGAAACTAATTGAATTAACGAAATTCCAAATGAAATATAAAAATCGCGCTAATTACTATACAATGTCATGGGCCGAATTATTTATTAAAAAGTGATTTTTCACCTTGAAAATAAACATACTTTAAAATTGTTAAAGATAAAGATACCAGCAAACTGAGGTCAAGTTCGTGTTGATTAGATCAAAATACATACTGAAATGATAGTTATTACGACCAGGACAACTTTTCGTTTTCAAAATCATTTTAGGATTTTAAAATTTCATGCTATATAGGAAACCATTGTTAATCTACAAGAAAATACAGTCATTAATTGTAATTTGTTTCTACCCTCCTGCCTGTCCTACTGTTGGCGCTCAGCAGCACCGACTGCTTTAATCAGGATGCAGACTGCAATAGTGCACATTCCTTGTAAGATTTTCAGGCGCAGAACTTGCAGGGCAAGAAAATTTCCTTGACAAATACCAGAGCCACTTATAGTAATCTGATCTGATGATCTTGTGAAGTCTTTCACTCCGGCACCAGCCAAGACGTTCAGAAGTTCTTTGGTGAAAACAATATTTGTTTACGCGTGAGATGAGGACTCAGCTGCCGAATCAGGAAAAGTTCATTGAAAAGAATGGTAAAATTGTCGACTAATATCCTTTCATTGATCTGAATAATACGCGGAAAGATACGATAAAACAATATTTTTGAAAAGATTATTTTTTTATAATCAAAAATACTGACAAATATAAGAAATATAGAAAAATCATTCAAACTGTATAGGCGTTTAAAAATGTATTTACAAACATTGTTCTCAGGATACAATATTTTTATTTCAAGAATTTTTCTGTCTGCTTGAGGATAGAAACTATACTACTTTGTGAATTATGAATATGAGTTGGTAGTCAAGATTAATTGACTATTTACAACCCGAAGCTTTAATTTATGGTTTATTGAAGGTCGAGATAATGCCACTTTCCTACAATCTCGAATTCAAAATTTGTAGATGCAAAAGAAGGATAATGTAGCATTAATATTTCTAATACTTTATTTCCCTAAGAAGTATTTCATATTGTATTCTAATAATCTGAAACGTTTATCCTATTTAATACAATAATTAATTTTCCGGAAAAAACTTTATTTTCATTTGAACTTGAAAAATTCAAATTTTCAAAACGCTATAATACTTTTTGTTTCTTTCATTGTTACTAACCATAAATGTAAATCAAATTAATAGCCAGTTTTTTCACGAGAAAAATTAAAATACTAATATACTTCACCATTGCATAAACATTTTTGTCTGCAATTTAAATAGCGTGTCTGATGAGATTGTAGAATATCTGCGTAGCTATATGAATAAAAGCAACATTTTCCTTCAGGAGAATTTCTTGCAAACAATGAAATCAATTTGAACGAAGTTCATTAAAAACATTGGAGTCAGTAATAGAAATTCTCTAGCCTGAAAAATCTTGCGGCAGAGGTATTTACGCAGCTATAGTCGCGTGACTATCGCCTTAATAACAGTCTTGGTTTTCCTTCGATAACCAATCGACCAATGAATCATCAACAATTAGGGTGAAATTAAGCACCCATCAGAGATTAAAAGTCTGATTTGCACGAGAACCTCGCGGCAACCTCCCATGTCCTTTTATTCCATCAACAAAACAGAAACACGTATAACCAGTCTGAATGTCGAATGTATAAAAATGACAGCCGACTCGCCGCGAAGAGGAACAAGAAGAGGAGGCCCGGAGAACGAGTTTGCGCTATGAATTTCAAGCAAAGTCGTCTCGTCACCCCCATCGGGAGATGGAGAGAGAAAGAGAGAAAGAGGGAAGAGGCGAGAGTCGCGTGATTATTCCGCCTCGGCTCGCTGGATTTCTACTCTATCTCGGCTGTGATCTTGACGAGCGCCGGCCGATGTTTTGCGTACGTGAGCAAGTGCCTGTGTGCGCCGGCCGGTGTGTATAGATAAATTGAGCGAGCGCCGGGGACGCTCTCAGTTTTCTGGACGCAAGCAACGAGACCCAGTCAGTTAGCGAGCGACAGCGACGAGCGAAAGACAAGATGCTACGTAAGTATTCGCTCTTTCTTTCGTTGTTTCTACTTTGTTGTTTACGAACGTTTCAGTCAGTTCCAGTAGTTTACCTTTTTGAAGTGAATTATTTTCGAAGAATTTAATAAAAATTTTTTTATGTCAATTTTACTATTTAAAATTTAAAAAGCGGGATTTTAAATGCTGGTGTTATATTTATATTTATTTACTTTAAACATGTAACAGTAAAGAAAGTAACAGTTAAAAATGAATATGAATCGAAAATGTTTTTATGAACGCTAAGGATATGCACGATAAAGTTATTTATTATTAATTGCAATTGTCATAGGTTTCTCTGGACTTTTGGTGGTGTTCCTGGCAGTGGCTGTCTTCGCCGAAGACAAGTTTGACCAAGCAAAAGATTGGAGCAAGGCTGAATCGATCTACCAATTTAGCGCCAACGACATCAATGACAAGGATACTACCTTAGACAAATACAAAGGCCATCCGACGATTATTGTGAACGTTGCCAGTCAGTGCAAATTGACCGACGTGAATTACAAGCAGCTCCAGGGACTCTACGAGAAATACGGACCTAAGGGACTAAGAATCGCGGCTTTCCCGTCGAACGAGTTCGCAGGCCAGGAGCCGGGAACGAACAAGGAAATCTTGGAATTCGTGACCAAGAACTTCAACGTCACTTTCGACATGTACGCAAAGACCGAAGTCAACGGCGAGAACGCCCATCCTCTGTACAAGTGGCTGAAGACTCAGGACGCTGGAGCCGGAAGTAAGACTGGAGAGATCCAGTGGAACTTCACCAAGTTTTTGATCGACAAAAATGGCAAGGTCATCGCCAGAGTCGAGCCGAAAATGGAGCCGATCACCATGGAAGATATAATTGTCAAGAACTTGTAAATTGAATGTATTGTTTTAATTGTAATTACGTATTATTTAATTTATAACGGTAATTTTAAATTCGATAACACTGTGAATCTTACATGCCTTAAGACTGTTTCACTAAAATGTTTATACTTCGATATTGGCACCACTCTAACAGTAACATCATTTGTAACAATAAAATATCTCATAAACTTTATAAACTAATGTTTTTACAAAAAATTTAGAAATAAAATATTTCTTAAAATAAAAGAATATTTATAACTTATTTTTTCCCCTAAATGTTATTTTATTTAGGAATAAAAAACGTTGTTTCGATTAATAATAAATTTATTGCTTATTATTATTATTAATATATTAAAAGGTGATACATAATATTATACTGTACAAAAATTATTACTGAAATTATCGTTCCAGATATACTTAACTGTAATTATATAAATTATATAAGCACATATCCATGACGTTTGGGTAATAATCATATTTTTTTAATCTATATCTAAATACACTGAACGTAAATAATATTAAGTACACGCAGTGAATGCCTAAACATTCGCAATAAACAAAACTTAGATTTAATTTTTATATGACTTACGAGCTTCTTACTTATTTATCGACTCCAATATTTTAAATGGAATGTTACATTTATTGCATTCAATATTATCAATTTTAATTGATTTACTTTTTATAAGTAACTTTTAATATAATAATATCATATTATAATAAAACTCTTTATACTTTAGGTATGTATATAATCTTCTCTCTCTATATATATAAAATTCTATGTACAGTAACTTTCTTACAATGTTTATAAGTACTCTCCTTCGATAAGCCCCAACATACAAATAAAAGCTGCCTTGTTGTTCCCTTGTAATCATTACATGTTCTTGTTGAGTATTGAACGACGTTCGTTTATCGAATTTTAATATTTGCGGCAGAGCAAATTGATGGTAAATAAAATTTTGAAAAATAATAAAAAATAAAAAGTAACATAATTGGCTTACAAACTAGATTTTACTCCACTTCGTTGGAACAAAAAAATGAAGAACCTATATCATATAACATGGACGGATCATGATGCGGGCCTTTAGCTATTTATCAGTTAAACTAACATAAATAAATAGTTAACCTATATAAGTTATACAATCTTAGACCATCTCCTTCGCATGGCTATTGTTACCGTTGCCGTTCATATTGGCCATCTCATGCTCAGACAATGTTTTACCTCGACCGTTAGGAACTGTTTCTTCACAGGTCTGCAAATAAATTATGACTCATTAGATTTCGCGATTCGATTCGTTTAGCAGTAAATTGTGACTTGGAAAAAAGAAAATGATTCCGATTAACGAATGATTTTAAATGGGAAACATGATGGTGAATTACCCATAGTCTCTTGTTGTAATTCTACCTTGTAGGAGGGATTGTCGTAGGCTGACGTGGTTTTGCGGGGCGATATGTCAGCCTTGCTGCTCGTTCTCCTTTTCATTAGCATCATCAAGAGAACCAGAGTCGACAATATGGCCAATGATGCTACTATTGCAACTATAACCAGCGGTCCGTAGTAGTCACCATCGTGAAGTGGAATTGACGCAAGTTTTCCTGCAAAATATTTATGCTTCCAATTAGGTTGCTATTGATACATTTTTTATTACTAATTTATATATGGTATTTAATTATGAGAAGCAGGTGCTGATTTTCTTTTACTACGTTATGCGCTGTACGTTATTTCAATTGAATCGAAAACTTTTACTTAAATACTAGAAAAATAATTTATAAAGAGTTAATAAAGCACGCAACTTACACATAGATATGTAAATTTTAGTTTCAGAACATTAGTTTTTCAATTTAAAATTTTATCGCAATACAAAAAATTACTATACTTTCAGTAACTCGAGGACAGATCTTAATATAGGGAGAAAATTACTATACTTAATATTAAAATTTACTACAAGTTTGATCATTTTTGTTATATTTTTAACAATCTTTACTAAAAGTCTGACAAAAATTATTAAACGTAATAGTAGATTTTAATATAAAGTATAGTAATTTTTACCCGAATTCAAAGTCTGTCCTCGAGTTACTGAAGAATATAGTAATTTTTTCTAAACGTTTCTCTCGGTGTACCATTTAGTTCAAATAAGTAAAAAAAGAGTATCTATAAGAATGTTTTATAAAATTTTTGAAGCAATTAAGACTAACAAATTTGAAAACTTTAAAATTGAAATTTTAAATTTCCTTATAATGTATCATTTAAAAGACTAATTTGTCTAAAAAAATAAACTATAAATAGATGTTTTACCTTGCTGTTGAGAAGCACCAGGTGGCAGAAGAGGCCCAGGTTTGGTTACGAAATCCTGAACATTACTCTTCTTTATCTTTCCATTGGTCAGGTAAACCTCAATCCACAGCCTGTACCGAGTACCAGGTTTGAGATCTCCAATAATAGTTTTCGCTGGCGAGTCTTTCTTGGCGATTTTGAAAGTGCTCGTGTCTTCCTTACCGCTGTCGCTTTGATACACGGCTCGATAAATGTTAACGTACTTGTCTTGTGGCAAAGGTACGCCGCTCCAAGAGACTTCAACATCTGTCGACTTGATCGTCTTTATTTCTACTTTTACTTCGAATGAGTAAGGATCTGTTTCGGCAGTCGTTGTGAAATTTACCTAGAAAATTTAAAAAGTTGTATTTTCAAGTCTCAAAGAAGTATCAAATGCTTTTTAAGATCCAGTTCATTTAAAAATAGATATTTATAACAATACGTATAAAAATACTAATCAGTTCTGTTTAAAAAAAATTGTTTATCGTGCAGGTAGTTAAACTTGAAAAAATCTTTGATACTTACTGTTCGACTGTCCATAAAAACATTGGTTTGTCCTATTATATCCTTAGTGCTAAGGTGTACTTCGTAAGTTGTCACAGGTCGTAAATGATCAAGTACGTAGTGATTAACGCTTCTGTGCAATAGAGGCGTCAACGAGTACGATTTTTCATCTTCAGCCTTGTACATCAGATAAATACCGTCAATAAATTGCAATTCGTAATTGGTGAACTTCCTCCATTCGAATTCCGCGAACGTGGAATTAACCTGGATAACTTTAAGTTCTGAGTCGATAGTTATTTCTGAGGGCATTGTGCTCGCCTGCTGCTTATCTAGAGTGCGAACTTGATAGATTTTACTGCTGTGGGTGTTGGACAAATCACGTAGTTTCACTACTATCATCAATCTGTACACTGTGGATGGCTTCAACCCACTTAGGTCGAACTCTAGATCTTCAGTATCGATAAGGTCTCCAGGAGGAGCGAAAGTTTGCGATTTCCAAGTTGATGGATCTGAGTTTCTGTAGAAGGTAATGTGTTAAGTGTCAAAAAACATATCTTTCAGGAATTTTGCCTTTTTCCAGTTTTTTTTTTTAATACATATATCAAACATTTTTAAAGCAGTTTTAATTCATGTAAGTTTTTCCGAGAAAATATGAAAAAAAAAAATAAATTTTATATTGGAAATACTTAGTAGCTTAGGATTATCGTTTAATTGTAAGAGAAATTCTAGAACGTAATTAGAACAAACATAGGTTTTTTGCATTAACTGGAGAAACTTACGATTTGTCGCTGGTATAACGAACTTCAACTCGACCATGAAGCCCGACCAGAACTGATGGCACGGTGAACATCAAGCGAACAGTATCTCCACTAATAGCTCGTAATTCTTCAACGGATATTTCGTAGGCCTGCTGACTTGGAAGATTTGAACCTCCTTGTCCGAGAATTCCTGGGAATTGGCCAATGCCAGGGATGATGTGTTCAAATCCTATAAATTAAAGTTACTTTAGTTACATAGTGACAAAACTGCTACAAATAAGAAATGCAAATTACTTGCAAATCTTTTACAAATAGTGTTTGCTACTAACTACTTCAAAATATTTAATTTATTTAAACAATTACACAAACATATTATATTTTTGAACTCATTTTAAGAAATAAACAATGATGTCAACTGAGTTTATCCCAACGTATTTCTACAAAGTACTGTATTTATGCAATGATTTTTATTATAGTATTACATAAAGCGTCCTAAAAGAAGTTTATTTATAATTCACTTTAATAAAATAATAATAACATTTAATTAGCTTCAATAAATGCTGGTTATAAATAATGTTCTACAGTAAATACTACTTTTTCATTTTATATAGTTGGTTAATTAGCGGTTGATTTACTTTTATTGGACTTATTTCTAAAATATACGTAGATGCAATAATTCTGAAGTAACCTAAACTACTGTTACCTACAGTAATAATTACTAGGCTACTAGTAATAATTAACGCAAAACGCAGATTTACTAAATAATTAATGAAGCAAATCTAAAACATAATAATTGACAAAGATTTCTTATCAAAATCTACTAAAATACTTTCTCGCAAAGGCCTTTCAGAACGCCGATACTTCTACAAGCAGTAGAGATTTAATCCTACAAGAATGAAAAGTAGATCCTACGAATTTCCAACTGGACGAACCTGACTGACCGGGACCGGCGGATGGCGCTTGAGCGACGAAACCGTGGGGGCCCAAGTGGGTCGGAACTCCGGCCTGGGGGATCTGCGACGGGTCGATATCGAGACCATGACTCGGCGCATTAGCTTGCGGCTGCTGACCGACGGGGTATTGTTGCTGGTAGGGATTATTGTTGGAGTCGTGCTGCGCCAGGTGGGCCAGTAGCTCGTGGAGCTGCTGGGTCGAGGTTGGGATCTCGGCTGTATGAACGTGGTACGTTGTCTGTCCGTTCTCGTCCTTCTGGGCAAATATCTGTGGCTTACCGTGGATAGCGCCGCCCTTTTTCGGCGGAACGCTTCCAGGTCCAAAGTAGTTGGGCGCCAATTGGGAAGGTGGCGATGGAGCTTGCTCGGGTTTATCACCGCTTGCGATCTCTTGGTGAATGTCGTACAGACCAGTGTGACCGGTGGGTGGTGTGCGATCCAAGTGGATCAGACCCGGATGTTGAGAATTTATCAGATGGTACAAGTCCTCGGGTATGGTTTGCGGATTCGTATGCACCGGAGGAGCATCGAGCGGTCTTTTTGGTGGCAGAATCGAGGAAGGCTTGCCCTTTTCGCCGGGATAAATATCGGACGGTGGTAATTTCTTCTTGGAGGGGGGTGGAACGATGTTGTTCGGATCCGCAGAGTGATCGGGACGGGCGCCTACCGTGCCACCGTAAGGTGGACCAGCTGCTGGATTTTCAAGTAAGGTATCGAAATGAGTAGGCGGTATGTTTTCGCCGTTGCTAGGTGCAAAGTCAAAACCAGAGCCCGCAGCGTAGTCGTGGACATTTAGAGGTATGAATTGCGGTTGCTCTACGTGATCAGTAGATACCCCCTTGTTCAGACCAGGCAATTTGTTAGGATTCTGGGGAACCGCGACGATTGGATTGATTGGCTTAGATGGGGGAAATGGCTGAGGACGTTTTTCCGGTGGATAAACCTTCTCGGGGAATCGATCAGGTGCCAACGGTCCAGGGAATTGGTCCGTACTATCCTTGTGAGATTTAAATACATCCACAGGTTTCTTTGAGTCAGATTTCGACTTGCTTTTCTCTTTAATGGGTGGAGGTGTCTTTTCAACATGACCACTTGGCGGTAAATGGAAAAGCTCTTCCACGCTCGGATGCGTGGGTTTAAAGTCGGGGTTGTAAGGACCTATGTAAGGCATCGTTGGGTGGCCGGGATCCATTGGGTAATGCACGACATCGGAATTGGGAGGGACGGCGGGTTGAGGTGGATGAGTTGTGCCGGTTGAAGTAGGCCAAGGGTACGCTGGTGATTCTTGATGGGGCTTGCTGAATTCCGGCTTGTCTTTTGGTCGCTTCTCAACGGTATCTACCGCTATTGGGCCAGGGTATACATAGTTGATATTGGTCTTATTCTTCCCTGCAACGAGAGATTTAGGTCTTTTTGGGTCGTGAAATCAAGAATACGAGTTTTTTCCCACGAGCCAGTCCAACGTCCATGCATGTCAACTATATACATTGTTGCTTTGATCAATTTTTAACCAATTTTGCACGTGAGTCATCATTAAAGTAATATTTGTATATTTGTCTTAATTATAAAAACAAGTGATTTATTTTATGTGATTTTAAATTGTATTTTTAAAATCATGCTTTTAGCTTGAATATTTAAAAATTGAAAAATAAAAAAATGTCTTTTAATCCTGAAAATCACTCATCTCACTGAGGAAATACTTATTTACTGCTCCTTTGAAAGTTTAAACTATTATTTTAAAATGTTAGCTAATCGGTTTAAAAAAAATCAAAAACAACATCCGCTTATTTACCAACTTTCATATTATCAGAAAAATATTTATATACAGATTTAAACGATAAAGAAAAATATGTTTTATGCTTAATCATGCAAAAACAAAATCTGAAAAGCTGTTGCTTTTTTGCAGAACGAAGCTTTACAGATTAGAACATTGACGAAGCATGCATAGTCTCCCTATTTACAAAACGATTTAAATTTTTTTACTTTCAGCTTCCTTTATTTACTCCAACATTGTAATAGTCAGCCTAAAGTCCATGTCAGGGATGAATTGAATACTTTCAAATTTCCCAGAAACTTTAAGGGTCCAGTCAGGTCCGCACTCCAGATAGTTAGGTAAAGCAGCATTCCGAATTACATATCCCAAACCAGTCTAGTTGGTATTCTGCTTAGGGATAATGAGCTAAATTGGCCAATATTACCATTTAGCAAAAACGAAATTACGCAAGGGCATACCGTGAACTCCAATTATGTTAGTAACAATATTAACCAGAAGCATTTTTTCACTCGTTTTTTCATCGCAAGGTTTTAAGTTTGTATATTTACAATCACAATAGAATTTCATATAGCATTCTCAACTCTTATTTACAATATCAGCTCTTTCACATTCGCCAGGTTTCATTCTTAATCCAGGATTAAACTTTGTAATTTGTCTGCCTCCATCACCACGATGTTAATGTTTTTCATCATCGAATATACATCATCGCATCGGTTTATCAATCAACTTAAGAATACAACGTACTTTCTACTTCTACAGTATCAGTTTCGTTCTTAGGCATAGATAACGCAAAATAATTTTAAATAATAAAATGAACCATTGGTACCTGGAATAGTAGTTCCACTTGGAGAGCAAGCCCAGTACAAGCAACATTCGTCGCCGGGTAAGTGAGTTAAAACCGCTTCGTGCGCTTTACAACTGAGACTAGCAGGTGGTTCTCGAGAAACCTCAGGACAAACTCTGGGGGTACATTTGACATTTCCAAATTCACATTGACAGTCTTTTTCGCAGCCAGTGACGTTCGTTGGTATTTGTGAGTAATTATCGTAGGTTGCCCCTTCGTATGTGCACGAACCGTTGCTTCTGCAACGTACTTCCTATAAACAACAATAACACGTTTATTTAAAAGAATATATTCAATTGTTTTGTATTTCATACCAGGGCCTTTAAAAGATTAGTAACTTATTTTTTTCAATTTGGAATATGTAATTCAAATTTAACTTTTTAATGAAATTTTGCCAAATTAATCTATTAAATCGTACCTGAGGACAGCAGTTTGGTGCTTTCGGTACGTGATTTGGCGGTACCGTTTCCCAGTCCAAACAGTGCGGGTCCAGAACATCGAGACCAAAGTCAGTCGGGCATTCGATGGTCACGCATTCAGTCTGTGCGGTGGCGTTGCAGACGCAAATCGCTATGCACTCGTCGTACCACTCGGCACCGATCTTGTACGTTTTACCGCGATGATTGCAGGTACCCTTTTCGCTCTTCTCGGTGACGCTGGTTTTGCTCACCTCGGCTGGTAGCGTCACGCTGATCCCAATTCCGGCCCGTGAACCGTCGATCACGCGCACGTAGTACTCGTGAGCTGGCTGCAGGTTGCCGATGATTCCGTCTGTAAAAGAAATAGTTTTTTTAATTAAATATTTGAGTTCGATGATTTTGTCGAGGAATAGTATATTGTTAGTTCTCAATCGAATAATACATTTTTTTACATTTTTTTTAAAAATCAATCAAATGTTTAATTAATAGTCAAGTTATTAGTCATTATTGAAGATGAAAGCACATTAAATATCCGATGGATTTATAGTTTTTCAATCTTAGTGAATGTAAAAAAATAGTTTCACGAAAAATGATGTGCCATCTCGATTCATCGGTATTCAAGTTAGGTATCAATTACACCATTAAAGATCTGCATCGTAAACACAAACTTGATTGACTCTTGATATTACCTTTGGTAGGTTTCACTTGTCTCCATAGGTGATTGTTCTCCGAAATCTCTATCGTAACGTCATCGAGGGATTTCGATGATAACTTTAATTTAATGGCTGTTGAATTGAGGACCTTGACGTCCGTCAAATTAACAGACAGATCTGCTTGGTTTTCAGGCCTTATTTCAAAGTCGCCCAAAGTAACATCGCACAATGTAATCGTACAGCAGGCATCGCTGTAATTACATTAAAACGTGTTATTTAAAAAGAGTTAATTGTGGAAATGATAATGACAAGAGTAAAGAATTAAAGCGCACTTTGGGTCTTTTAGGACAACGCAGCGATCGTGCTGGTTTACTCCGGAAACGGTGTCGTTTGGAGGACATCTTGGCTGGCATTTTAAGTGTCCTCCTGCTTCGCAGATGCACGTCTTCGAGCAACCATCTTCAACTTTTTGCCCTCTGGCCACCGTTGTATTTCCGAAGACGCAGGTTTCTTCTGCTTCAGGAGCTAAAATTTAAATTATTGGTAATGATAATTATTTGGACGCCGCTCAAAACTAAATTATTTTAAACTACATATAATAACATGTACAATGTACAGACAATAATTACATTTGAATTACAAATAGCTCTTCCTGAATATTATAGTTTCATTTTAAAAATATATTATTGTAAAAAAATTCTGCATTTAACAAGTTATTCTATTCTTCTACACGAACCTGAATCAGAGCAAACTAAAATGGCACAACACGGGTTCTCCGGCGAACTCCTAGCAGTGCAGAAAGGGTCGTCGTTTTTCTTGCCAGCCCTAACTAGCGGTGTCTGACAAATAGGTTCACAGTTTGCAATTTGTCCATCCTCTCGACATACACACTGCTCTTCGCATCCTCTCTTAATTTTTGCCCCAAGTGCGTACGTGCTGTTACCGTCGATGCACACCGAGGTGCTCGTTGGCAGTGGATTTACCATGGTCGCGTTGGCTGTTGTGTTGTGCATTGCAATGTATTCTCCACCTGTCGGATACGTAACCAATGAACTCGAGCTAAATCTTAACCAGCTATATAATTTAGTTATTTTTTAGAAAGTATCGAATTAAAATCTCATTTTCCTTTCTAAAAATTGTAGGCTCTAAAACGTGATAATTAAATGGAGTGCACTTAGAAATGCTTATGTTTTACAAAATAATAATTATTATAACATACTTATACCGGCAATTCCGCACTTATCCGTTTTATTAATTTTTATTATTCTATTAATTTAAGTGGTATATACGTTATATCTTGCAGCTTATAAAACAAACGTATTCATGCAGCAGAATATAAATGCTTAATTTAATAAAATGTAAATTTCTTATAACCAATGAAAGAAATATATAGCATTCAAAAAAATGAATTTGAAAAGTTTTTTTGTTTATGGGTAATTCATGGTGCAATAGTTTTGTATTATTTAGGATCTTTCGAGAACCAATTTTGTGATTTTAGAAAAATAAACAATTTTCACCAACAATAGAAATACGAAAATATAAATTACATCGTCGTCAGAAAACAATCTGGACTTACGAAATTGTTCCCGTAAGCGGCGTCAAAACAATAGTTTTTTAATAAAAGTCTGATGAGGTGAGAAAACGATCTTACGAAACGTTGCAGAAAAGAAGTTTGTTTTTTGAATTAACCGTCCAAGTATCCTAAACAGTACAAAACTATTAAAAATTGATTATTTTTTAGAGTATTTTTAACAAGTTCTCTGCTTAAAAGAAGTTGACTTTTACAATCAATTAAATTTACCACTATTTCATAATTAGTAAAAGAGTATTAGTTTTTTTTTACGTTTTACTACAAAGAAAAGTATATACAATTTAATTTTCATAGAAAATTTAACTAGGATAGTCTTTACGTAAAACTTTTTATGTAAAAAATTAGCATATTTCTATTGAATGCACGTATGTGTATATTATTGTCAAATGTTTAAAAAAAAACTCTTAAACTTGCAAAAACGCTCGAACTTGTGCAAATTTTCATTATCGTATATTACGAAACTAAAAAGTTATAAAGAATAACAAATTTACGCGAGTAACCGAAATTTAACGTTGTTTTCTTAATATAGTTCGTGCGGGTAACAGTATGTGCGCATTATCTCCGAGGAGAGCGCCAATGCATTCCGTCACGTTCACTCGAGAGCGCGTATCCCCATTTTTTTATCGTCCCAAAAAAGTGAAACGCAACTCCCGTCGCTACCCGAATAATTGCACGCGCGCGGAGCAACCTGTTGATCCCTCCGAAAAAAACAAAAGTCTCGTGTACCTTCGACCTCCTTATCCTCGTCGTCCATGCTGACGTCACTGAGATCGGTAACGTTCGAGTGCAGCGTGTTCGGGGGCTCGGCCGCCGAGACATTCAGTGCTCTCGCTCTGCTCTGAGGCAGCTCGGCAGGGGCGGTCGTCGGCTGCTCCTCTTGCTTCCTCGGAGCCGCCGTCGTTGTGGTTGCATCGCTGCTGGCTTTGCTCGGTTCCTCGGTGGTGGTCGACGTCGTCGTTACTTCGCTCGCGGGTTTTTTTTCCGTCGTTGCCTCTGAAACGACGCTCCTCGTGGTCGTCGTTGTTCCCGTCGTTGTGGAGCCGGAGACGGTCGTCGTTTCGATTTCGTCGGAGCTGGACTTTCCATCCTTGGCGGAGATTTTTTGATACTTGGTCTCGGTCTTGGGCTTGAATTCGGTTATCGTTTTTTTCGCCGATTTGACATCGGATGGCTCTGCTTTGGTCTCGACGGTGGTTGTCTTCTCGGTAGGTTTAGTCGTGGCACCATCGCCACTCAACGGCTTCACGCTCGGTATGTCCTCGGTGCTCTCGCCTGCAACTAAAAGAGCGACAACCAGTTGTAAAGGAGGACAATTGAATACTACTTTAAACATATGCATATTTTAGAAACTTCTTCGTGTGCTTTAAAATGAATTGATTTCGGAACTATGTTTTGCATAAATAAAAAATTAGTTGATGGGAATAAATAATATAATACACTCGTGCGAATCGGAGACTTGATCCTTACAACCTAATTTTTTTTATTGATTACTTTTTCATATTTCATTTCACAGTTTTACTTAGCTGCAGTTACAAGAAATGTAATGTCCAATTTTTAACTTTTATGTGGTAGTAAGCAAAATGATGAATTTAATCGTATTCTAGTTAAGTTTATAGGTGAATCTTTTATAAATGCTATTTATTACTCAATTTCAGATTGAATATTTTTAATAAAACGTGCAGCAGCAGATTCTGTAACGTTGCGAGTAATGGTTAAATGCTGCAAGTTTATGAGAGACCATGAGACTTGAACCCTCATTGCGGTGTGCTTATTCACTACATAATACCGCAGACCAAGATTTCGAAGTATAGCAGAGTGAATTATAATAATTTATCTGCCTTATATTCTATTACATTCTTACACAGTCCAGTAAAAGAAGCAAGAAAAAGGATCAGTAAACCGTGCTGGAATTTGCGGCACGTTTTCCCCTTTAAACGGTTCTAAAGGTATTTTTAATTTTAGCTCGAACAAAATTTAAAAATATCTCAAGCCGCACAATGTTAGGTGGTTGCAAAAGTGCAAATTTAAACAATTAATAAAATTACGCAGCTTAGTTTTCCAAGCAGTAAATCTTAGAATCACCGATATTTTTGTACCGCGAAGGCAAACAGGTTTGCTAAATTGTGTAATTCATCCTATACCTACCCGACTCGTTTTGAACTTGTTTGAAAAACTATATATATTTTTTAGCTTTTACTGCTAAATACATGCAATATCCTGAAATACCATAATAACTCCACACACGAACGTACGAAGGAATGCCAGAGAAATGGCCGGAAACGGCCAAGTCTTTGGTGAAAAAAAAAAAACTTGTTTCTCTCCTTACAGCGACTTGTACGCTTTTCATCGTTATCTTACGTCTGTGATACTCGATTTGTCGCCGACGGATGTACACGAATCGTCGCTTTTCAGGATTCGCGCGTGACAAGAAAGTCTAGTAGTATAAAGTACTGTTCCTTATCGAACGCTTCACCTTGGAATTTAAATATTCATGATGGGGTTTAATCGAGAAAGGCTTGACCTTTAAAGATTGAAAAAGTAAGCTTCTGGAACAAGAACAAGTTTTTCCTGTTTACTGCTACAATTTTCGGTTATTAAACAAGTAAGTGCAGTCTGCTCTTAAGAAAAGGAGGTTAAACAAAGTACCCTTTCGAAAAATAAATAATTTCTTAAAGTCTTCATACGCTCGAAGTCGGGATTAAATGACCGTGTCTAGAAAAGCTCTGTAATAATAGGACAAGTTGACGGTAATTTATTTAAACTGAAATTGCGGAGCGATTTCCCGGTGCAGAAGATCGTCGACCCGGATAGATCGCGACATAAAGCGCGTTAAGGCAAATGACAGGTGTTGCGCGCCTCGGCATTATATGCACTCGGGCGCGATGTGTTCGTAAACTAATGCCTCGGAACTCAGAGGCGCATAAACAGCCGCGTGTGAAATTCAAGAAGATATAAGCGAACTGTGCCACATCCTTGACACACTTTAGACTTTTAGAGCTCTGCACTCTGCGTTATACGAACATTTGAAATCGAGATCTTATATCGGACGAGCATCACTTCCGCGATTTTAAATTCGCCGCCTTTTTTTCCCCCATTGTTTCTTGTTCAAGTGATACGAGTTTATGATTCGCTTTCGAGGTCAGGTGCGTGGCCGTAATTAATTAGAACTTGCTTGAAAATTCTATATAAAAATATGAGATAATATCGAGGGCGATTAATATCTAGCTTTCTTGCCATTGTCTTGTTTGAGAATTTTTGAGAAAGCAGTGGTTCGGAATCGTTTCTGTAATGAATTAAGTTCTGCGAAGGTCATAACTATTTATTACAAGTTTTTATAGCCTCGTTACAGATGAAAGTATGTATATAACATGCACTTACGTTTAAGATAACTTCAAATGTGATCAAGTGTGTGAATCGATTACAATGAAAGAAACTTTGCACAAAGGGTTTAAATTTTTTTTATCTGAGAAAATACATTTAAATAATTTCTTTAATTGCATGTATTAAAAAAAAAACTAATAAAAAACGGTGAAACTGTTTATTTTATGCACAGTTTTTTTAAGAATTTTAAAGAGTAATTAAAGGATAAATAGTTGTTTAACTATATTATAAGGAAAAATACAAGGTACATTTCGGAAAAGTTTTAGTTTTTGCCATAATCGATTGACACGATAAAAAATTTTTACTTTATATTTAAAACATAATCTAAAACCCGTCCATAGACTCAATCGAGCTTGCTGCAGAATATATTCTTGCAGAATATATAAATGAAAAAAAAAGTTCCGTGGCCAGCAAAAAAAAACAGAAAAAAAATTTCCGAGTAAAAGTAAGCTCCCTTTCTTCTGCCTAGAAGCAGACTCGCTGACGCGTAAAATTCCAGCACAGAGCACCGCGGAAGCGCAGCCCAGGCATATCGGGGAAAAGATGAATACGCGCAAGAAAGAAGCGCTGCCCGTCATCAGCCGTCATCGACGCGGTTTTCCCATGGGCCGCCGGGCCGCGTTTTTATTTCACGGGCCGCGGCTCCGCCTGGAGAACAGATGCAGTCGCGGGATAAATTCTCCGCGGGCAGCGGCGCGGCGCCGCGCTCTCCGCGGTGCTGCGATTGCGCCCCGATATGATGATGAGATGCGGTATAGTATAGAAAGCGAGCCACCCCGGCGAATTTCGCCACGGCATCCCGAGAGTAGCCGGATTTATGAAGGGGGCACAGCTTGCGCAAGATTCGTGTTCCGATGATATAATTATTAGAAAGTACCGGTTGTTTTTCTGAGCTTCCGCGTTCAAGCGCTGCGGGCTGGGAATGCGCTTTTGCGGAGGACGAGGCGGCCGTGTGTTGACACCTGGGACTCGATTCTGCAGATTCTCGTCGGATGAACATTTGTTTTGGAAGGACGGTAGTGGTGGATTTGGAAATAATTTCAATACAATATGTTCAACGCGTGTGAAATTTATGGTGATGTTAATGATCATTTTAAATGAACTCTTTTCTTAATAGAGTTAATTGAAATACTTTCACTTTGTTACAGAATATAAGGAAATTACTATTTCCGAATTTCTTATGCTTTAAAATGACCAGTTTTTAAAGCGAAAATTGAATTCCAATGAGCCAGAAAATTTGGCTCGTAAAGCGTGATGAAATATAACTCTATTATGCACAACTCTTTCGCTGTAATGAAGCGACGGTCATAAAATAAATGAAAAATATAACAACAATTTTTACATTACGTAATTTACAGTCCCATAAAACCGAAAATATTTTTTTAACGATGAAATTTACGAGTTCAATATTCTATATTCAAAAATTTAATTGATTAATCCTTTACGAACGAACGCGCTTTTATAAAAATTAAAGAGTTTATTTATCCAGCGAGTAAAAATAAAAGTCCACGTCGAAGAAAAGGTCATGCTGGATAATTAGCACTCACGAGGCAAGTCCGCAGGCATCGGTGCACCACCAGGAACGGCGAGTCCTCAGCTCAATTCGCCGGTCGCAAAATAGCGGAATCCGCCTCGGCAGACCGCAATAAAAAAAAGTTATTTACTCAGCTCGCTCATTTCCTCCTCGCGGAGCGATCGAGCGCGTCCAAGAGCAGAAGAGCAGCGAGTAGGCCTCCGGATGCGAGGAGGTCGCCTTCCCGCTCGCGCAAGTATCCACACGCGCGTAACGCGAGTTTATTTCGTACAGGCGCCGCTGACGCGCGTTTTTCTCTTTATTGCGCGATCCGGCCGCGGAGGCGACGCGCGAGGAAAGCGCGTAATTTATGCTTTATGGCTTATTTTCGAAATATACAGACGCTACCGAACTATGAAGCAAATGCCTGCATGTACACTTTTATTCTCGTTTTCCACTTTTCGCATATCTCTCGCGCCGCAGCCGCGCGTTTCGCGTCTCTTTTAATGGAGGAGCGAGCTTTCTAACGCGTATTGCGTAAACGCCGCTTGTGCGAGTTTTATTATAGATTCTTATGCAATTGAAAAGCCCGCTTAGACGTTCGACGTTTGCCTACATTTTCGAGCTGATGTTGGCAGTTTAGCGCCTTGCTTTTATTAGAGGCTTTCGTTCGATTGGCATTGGCGGATAAATTTCATAAGCAATTTTCTTATACATATTTGGGCAAATGTGCACCAGTTTATTAGAAATTTTATTCTTTGGCTTGATGGTAAAATATAAAAAATGTGGTTTCGCATATAAATTTTTCATTCGATAAGTGTGCAGTCTTTCGATATTAAAATATTATATTTATAATATGATGTAGATACTTTGTAGGAAAAATGATTATGATTTTAATGGAATTAGTATAAAATTTGAAATAGATTTTTACTTATGCGAGCACTGAAATTTTTTACAGTAATTCGTATGAGGTAATTTTCAACTTGTGTGAAGAAATGTAATATTTATAAATCACCGTTTATCGTAAAAATGTGGTAGATCTTAAACTTGCCTAAAATATTAAACGATCATGATTCAATAATAACGGAGTACGAATTCGAAAGTGAATGTATCCTGGCAGAAACTATTAAATGAGCCATACATTCACATTTCTCGCTATATGACACCTTTATCACGCTTAAACTTGAATAAGACACTGAAATCTAGAAAAACCCATATTCACCTCCGCATCTCCCTCTAAAAAAGCTCCCCCGCAGGTCTGACGAAAAATGCACGAAAGCGCTGCCGGCAGCCTTCACCCCCCGAGCGGCGCAATTATTGCCAGACTAGACGGAAAGAAGCACACACGCGCGCCCGCGGCTCGGGGAGCTGTTTAGCATGAATGGCCGAGGCGTAACGGTGATCCGCGGCGCCGCCGCCGCCGCCGCCGCCGCGGCTCCAGAACGGGATCCGGCCTCGCGCGGCGGCCGAACGCACACCGCGTGGGCGCCAAAGCGCGCATGACGATCATAACGCCGCCGCCGGCATTGTCGTGGCACAAAGAGCAGGGCGAGGCGCGGTTCTTCGGGATGCGAGGAGGCGGAGGTTGGATCGTGAGAGAGGCGTCGCTTGTTTATTTACGGGCTTCTTGGGATCGGCGCCTTCAGAAAGAGAGAGAGTGAGGATGCTTTACTTTCGCTTATTAAAACATTTGTTTTATCCCAGCGTGGTAAAACCAGATGAAAATACTTTAAATCGCGAGTTTTGTAATGCGGTAAACAGCCGCGTACGCATTGTGCCTCGGTAAAGGCTCGAACGGTATAGTAGCGACCTCGTCTCCAATCGCGATCGACGCGTAAGGAACCTGGAATCGCCGGATCGGCCTTTGGAATTTGATCGTGCGCGAGCCGTTTCTATAAAGAGAGAATCGATTTGAATTGTCGGTCTTATTTTTATCCCTTACTTTTAAAGCCCCGTGAAAGTATCTGCGATCAACGCAACGTCCGCGAGCAGATATACGTTTCCATGAGAGATTTTTTATATACGCCGTATGGGTCTGTCCGTTTCGAGGCACTATAAAGTAGCGCTGATTTTACAAAAGTCGACTGTGCAAACTCGCCTATAAAATCGCCTGGAGAATTTATGCGAGAAAACGAATGTTGTTGGGCATTCTACATCGGAGACAATAGTAAATAATCGTACAGGACGTTTCGAGCATTGCTACCGGGGATTTTCATCTTACGGCTTTACTTCTTCAATAGTTAACCTGCTTAAGTCCGCTATAAATAACGGATATAAAACGTGGGATTTACGGTTTATAAAGTTAATTCCAAGGATTCGTTTTTCCGATGCCGGTTGACACTGCACTTTTCAAATTCTATGACGTTTAATATAAATCGCTTGATCATTGGTTAAAGCAGTTTTATTGGGAGATTAACCCAGTAAGAAACTAGTTCTTCATCACAGTGAGTTCAAAGGATATTGTTTAAGGAGGGAAAGGTTTTTCGATTTGCTGAATGTTGAAAAAGGTTTATAACGGTTTCATTAATTATATTTTCAAGTAGATCATGACGGAAATTGAAATTCAGATAATTTGTTAATTTAGTACGTGATTTTCCTATAAAATCAAAACTTAGAAAGTTTGTAATAAGCAAGTATAAAGCAGATGAGACCTACTTGCTATAAAGATTTATAAACAAATCTTCGGAAACTGCTAAAATTATTTTTAATTTTATAAAAATTTTGTAATAGATAAAATTAATCTACTAATATAATGATATAATACGTTGATAAACCTATCAAAATAAACGAATCACACTGCGTAATCATTACGCGTATCCACCAGGACTGCCGAGCTGCACCCTTTCATCTCCCGTTCCACTAAAAACCGACCGCTACATTGACCCCGGACTCCTTCTATTTACCCGGCGATGAACCGTCGACAAAACTTGTCCTCCGCTTTAATATGTCAAGGCCGAGCAAAGGCTCAGCGGGCGCTTCGCGTTCGCACGCGGCTTTCGAGCGGCGCATTCCTCGCTCCTTCGGGCTTGCGGTACTCGCGGAGGAAGGGGGAGCAGGACAGCCAGCAGCGGCAGCAGCGGCCGCGCGAGCATAATTAGAGCTCATTTCGATAAAACGGTATTCGGTATCCCGAGAGCGGCGCGCGGCTTACATGCAGGTCGGCGCCTTTTGCCGTTTATGCAAAGCGGCGGGAGAGGCGAGATGCGCCGATCGGCAGACAATATATGCGACTTTTCCTCCGAGACTGAAAACTGCATCATCGGCGAATGGGAGCTGGTCTTAATTAGACGCCGCGGGTACCTTTTTTTTTATTGCGTAAGAGGTGTTTTTCCCCTGACGGCAGGAAGTGATTTAAGGTCTAGGAATATATTAAGCAGGCGCGGGGAAGCTCGTTAGAGAGGCCGATAAGAGAGAGTGTGCGAAAAAATAAGTGCTGGATGGATACGTGTTATTCATTAGCGCCTTCGACTGTAAATCGAATTAAATTTTCCTCTGCCTTTTTTATCGCGATAATTTTCTATAATTATTACAATGTTATTTATTAATTAGTAAAGACGTCATATTAAGGTTCTGTATAACGTAACCTGTTTAGATTACGAGCTTCAAGTATAAATTTTCCTAGGAAAATTCTTCTAAACATAGTTTTCGTCGTAAAGATTTAAAGTGAGTCTTAGCCACAGATTACGACAATTTCACAGGTGAATTTATCGCCGTTCACCGGCAATAAATACGAGCAAAGTAGCTTAAAAGTATAAACGTCGCGAAATTAATTTCGCGGCGTTAGCCGTTTTTGCGAGCCCAGGCGCCCGAGCAAGGAAATCACTCGTAAAATCGGGAATTTTCACTCGGCGCGCGCATCGGTAATCCCGCATAAATCAAGCAATCGTCGCCTCGGGCGAGATTAAAGCCGATCGCCGTCGCGCGGCCGACGCAGCAATCGAACGAACCGCAAACGAGGTTCCCCCGCGGGGGAGAGAAAAAGTGAAACGCCGCGGGAGAAAAAAAATGTCGATTTCTTGGCGAAGCTATAATAGGGACGAGCGACCGGCAGAACCGGGAGCCGATTTTTCACTCTGCCGAGCCCGATAATGCTTAATTCGCCGACTCGCGCTCTCGGATATATATATATACATCTATAGCTCGTTTCACCGCTCGAGCCTCGCTTTTTTTCTCCGCCTTCCGGAACGTCGGGTTTTCACTAGAGAGTCGCGGAGGTATAGGCTGGCGCGCGTTTTCTATTTCGCAATTCGCCAATGTCAAATTTCGCGTCGGTCCCGGCTGGAAAGTAAACGTTTCGCGGACTTTTGTTTATGGCGGCGAGGGAGGGACGGACGGCCTCGAAACCTGCAATTTAACGTGACTTGAATTTCGCGAGGCCGATCGTTACTTAACTGTATAATAATGGCAGGTAGTTGAAATCCTCCTGGCGGACGGGGGATATATTTTATTGTGGTGAAACCGATAGACCTTATGGCTGATTGATAAATACGACTGCAGGCATGCAGGGATTGAGAAATCGGCGATGAGATCGGTTTATTAATTTCAGTTGGCGTAAAGAACTACTGATGCTCTGAAGAAAGTAAGTATCAGAAGTATATGATAAAGTTTTGCTTTATATTGGATTCGTACGGCAATACGGTACGAGCAAAATCCCGCAAACTGAAATGTTACTGTGCAGTCATGCTGGAGAACGTCAGAAAATATAAGACAATCGGTGCAGGTCATGCGAGGATTATAGAGAGCAGAAGCAACGGGACTTACGAGGCTCTCAATCGGTTTGTCTTTCGTAGGAATCCAAGACTTTCAATAGCACTGTTCAAGCTTATAATCTTCTACGTAACAATCAAATGAACAATTTTTGTCTGGATTGTATTTACTTTAATTAGTTTTTTGAGATAAAATTTATACTCCAATTTCTAATCATCATATTGTAATGACAATATTCTGAACAAAAAATTCTGATAACATTTCTTATACTACGGATTAGTTCATGTATTATACGTACATCCATTAAGAAGATAAATTTATCATCAGTTTTTTACACCCTATGTATTATCTTCCAAACTGATTGTCAGATTACAAAATGCCATCAGAATTTTTTATTCAGGATGTTGTCCCCTATTTCACCAGGCAAATGTATTGCACAAGTTTCAATAAAAAGTTTTCTAAGGATTAAATAGACCTTTAAAAATACGTTTGTTAAGAACAAATAACAGTCCGGCCAATAAAATCTACAATTTCTATCTTGCAAGACTGCAGCTTAGAAAAGGTTACGGGTGTTATTAAACTTGGCAAGAATGTCCAATTACATAAGCCCCGCACGCAGAGATGTCTATCGGCTTATTTATTAGCGAGCGTAAAAAGCGTATCAAAGAGCCTAGCAGCGCAAAGAGAAAATAATCAACGCATTGTCGTGCCCGGGAACAATGCTCACTCGCGTTTTCCATTCCTAATCGTCTATCCTCCATCTCGTACGCAAGACGTATCAGCGCGACAACCGGCGCGCTACGCGCCGAGAAAATAAAAGCCGCCAGCTGTCCAGATAAATTCCCGCGCAAATTCTGCGATTATCTTCGCGCATTGTGTCCGAAAAAGCGGAGGATCTTCACTCGGCTTGCTCGGCGCCGGAAGTCGTGACGTCGGCCCTGAACTCCGACGGACAAGTGGAGAGATGTGGATATGCACAGGTGCCGAGTATACCGGATTTTACGGTGGGAGTAGGTCAGATGTAGCGCGCTAATCTTGACTTTTTTTTAGTACTGGACTTTAGTACTGGCGAGAAATAAAATCGACGCTAAAAGGATGTTTGACGAGAAGAAAGTTTTCAGGCGGCGATTGAATGGAAATGCGGACCTTATCGTCCGGGAGGTTTCTCGCCGAGGAATTGACTGATCTTCCAATTGACTTTAAATTTCGATTTCTGATATGTATCGACGCATTACTCGTGACAAGATGCGGACCGCGCGATCTTTTTCATTTGATTTTGATAAAGTCGCTTTCTTTCTTCTGTCTGCCAATGATAAGTTACTATTAATTTACCTCTTCTTGCGTGCAACGTCGACATTATCTCTGGAATCAACGTTGATGGAGAAAGTTCGAAAAAATCAGTGCATTCGCTTTATCTTTGAAAGTTTTCGAAAATTTCAGAGATATTTTAATTTATAACAATCACACATATTGGATAAAAGTTGCAAGAAAAACTTGTTATATTTCCTTTGCATTGTTCCGGTAAACTAAACACCATTAATTTCGTAAATAAGCGGTCAGTTTCGAAGACGCACAAAAAGTCTGAGCAAACAAGATCTTCGCAACAGTAAACTTATACAAAGTAAATACACTAATGTACGGTCTTGCTGAGTAAGGAACACCTCGTTAGCCAAAAAAAACCCCAGGATTCTTCAAAATATTAAAAATCACTCTTCGTAATTGCGCAAGAGCTGCCGCAACTTTCCACCAAAATTCTGTTGTTGTCCCCATTCTTGCAAAAACTCCTCGGAAGGAAGCGGCGTAAGGGCGAAGTACGCACGTGATTAAGACACCTGCGAGCGAGCAGGAGGATGACGTCGGGGTATTATTGAACCAAAGCACTGTAACTTCTTTAGGTAGTCGGAGTTTGTTTCGCCGGTATATATATGTACTATATATAGGCAAGCGAGAAGGAGCGAAGCTTTTTCTAAGGCCGAGCTCATTTGAATGAGACTGAGCACGAACAAAGAAAATAGGGTTCTTGTGTATGCAGGGTTTCAGTGTCTACGTAACATCGTTTAACTGAAGATAACGGCTCAAAACCGTGTCGATTTCGCAATATTGATGCCATCAATTATAGTTAATTGCGAGGAACAGTAAGCGGTTTCTACTTCTTTTTTTTTCGAGGAATTGCTTTTTATTGTAGTTTTAGAGGGCAAGGAGTTATTGTAGCAGAAAATCCCGGGAGGAGGATGATTCATGAGTGTTCGAGTGTTCGATAAAAGAGTTAATTCAAGGATTTATTCAATTATTTAATGGCTTCGACCACAGAGTAATATTTTAATACTAAAATTATTTTAATCTTCTTAAGTGTTGCTCATAAAGGTTTTAATAGCAATTAATCGCTACACTGCAATCAAAGAAAGCACCGCAGCTTAATATAGCAACTAAAATAATCATAATGGGTGTTCGAACATTTTAAGTATGAACAATTTTTGTAGAACTTAATAAATGATAATTGTTTATACAATTTATTGATGGTTTCTTTAAAAAATTATTCTTTGATTACTGAATAAAGCAAATTACTACAGACTATATTTATTTAATCGAATACTATAATTTTCGTAAATTATTTTCGCTTACGTAACTTCCTCAAACAACAGTACGTCATAAACAAGTAAAACAGTATACTCACACCATAACACTGCAGCTTTACAATAATTCGAAAGCGTCCCATTTTGAGCTCCGCGGCAGCCGCAATCACAATTCGAAAAACGTCGAATCCGTTAAAGAACATAATTTCCTCGAAATGCCGCGGAGCTCGCGCGCGAATGCTCAAAACGGCGAACGCGTTCGAACGCGCCGATTTCGAAAGAGAGCCTGCATTGAGTCATCGACGAGCATATTTCCCGGGCCGCGTAAGCAAAACGCCCGAGAAAAGGCCGCCGCTTGCGCCAGCATCGAAATCTCCGGCTCCTCGGCTCCATCATCAGGAATCCCCGGTTTTCACGCCTCCATCCTGCGCCGGAATCTGCGGCCGCGGCGGAGCAAAGAGAGAAACAACATTGTGCAACGCCGAACGAACGGATGTACAGGATGTGACTTGGAACTCGGAGTGGCGAATGCTAATTTTAGGTTTGTTTAACTGCTTTTTTACTGGCCCGCCGCGTTTTTAACGTTCCTCGGAGCGATCAACAGTTAGTTTTATTGTGTAATAGTAAATAAAGTGAGCAATTACGGCCCTACAGCTCGTTGTAAAAAAATTTGTACAAAACATTTATTTTTAATAAGTCGTTGGAACGAAGTGAAAATTTTTATAGTATATAGTAATGTGATCTCTCCGGCATTCGCGTTTTAATGCCTTGAATTCATTATGTGCTAATGAAGTGTGTATTCGACGAAGAGGAGTACTGCATAACTGTACAATATGCAAAGGAAGTTTTTCGAAAGGTTCTTTCATTGAAGCCAGCTAATAACGATGAAAAGTAAATTAACTTTCTAAATTAGATACTGTTTATGTTTATTCCCTTTTAAAGAAGCAAATCATTACGATAGATCGGTTTCTTATTTAATGACAGATACTTCTATGCAATAAACAGAGAGAGTATAAAGCTGCTTTGTGGCCAGCTGAATAATAAGATCTCTGCATTTTGTAGACGAATAATAATGGAATAATTGTACAATAATCGTTTCTTACAATTCTCTTTCACAAATTTAAATTACAGTTGAAACTTTCAATCGTATTCATAGCTGGAAAATTTCCCCTCGACTCTTCAAACTGCGCAAACGCTGCAATGTAGCATTTCTATTTATTTTTCTGTGAATACATTAAAATATTTTAAAAGTAAAAAATCGAGGTCAAGCGAGTATATTGGCTCGTCCGGCAGCAAAAGCGCTTCAGCTGCGGAAAATCGAAAAAGAAACGCGCGGCGAGGCCAAAATCACTCTTTCGCCCTAAATGAAGCGATTCCTTTTAGCGAGCATCCCGAGCGAAGAGATTTCCCAACGAAGCTGGTCTGGCAGGCTTCGTTCCTTTCGTTGGCGCGAGCGCCAAACTAGGATAATTCCGAGCAGAAACTCACCGGGGGCATGCAGCGCACAGACTGCAGGCTCGAGACTTGTTTGCCGGACTCTCGCGCTCGGCGCGGCCCCGCGGAGAGCGACTCGGAAAGGTTCTCTGCCCTCTCACGCGATCTCCCGTGCCGCCTCTCTCTCTCTCTCTCTCTCTCTCTCTCTCTTCGTGTGTATACACTCGGAGGCGCGCTCGCCGTATAGTAGCAACGTTCGCGTGTGCGCCGAGCGACAGGGCCGTAGTGCACCTGCAGGACGGAGGGGTCTTTCGGTGGAGAGGACGATTTTCGCTTGATTGTCTCGCTGACGGGGGTTGACGGCGGGGCAGTCGCCGGGTCGAGGACCCGGAGGGGTCGCTTTGGGGTCGACTTTTTCTATTTCGTTGAGAGGCGGGGCGGTGGTTTTTGACGCATCGCGCCATAGATTACATATCCTATTAATACTTGAAAGGGAGGGTTTCATTCTGTTTTAGAAGCTACTGAGAGGGCTTTGGAAAAAATCGTTGTAGAAAAAAAAACTCGCAGAGAAGCATTGTATTTTATTATCCTCTCTTCCTCTCTTAAAAAAGTGATGGCCTTTGTTGTGAAGCATTTAATAAATGCATCTGATTGGTCGTCTGGGTCGTTAGGTTCAAGAATCGCGAATAAGAACCGCGAACATATTTAAATGTTTTAATGTTTTATTATTATTACTATTACTATATACTACATAAATCATATATTATTTATAATTATTATATACTACATAAATCATATATTATTTATAATAATAATTATAATTATTTAAAATGATAAGCTTATTAAAGTAGTTTTTATAAGCACTTCCTGACCGAGTTTCATTGTTTCGCAGTCCTATTCCGTAATTCCCTTTTATAGTTCCACCATAGTCAGATTAAAAAATCTTACGCAAGAAAGTTGGACACGTGTTGGAGGATTTTGCATCCTGCTGCATTGATTATTTTTTGTAATGTAAGTAACTTAATTTTCCTACTTTTCTTATTTAATTGTGTAAATTAAGTTTTTAAAATGTTTATTTTTCAGATTAAAACTAACCTGGCACAATGGCTGATGAGATCGCTTTTTCATTAGATGAAGATTTCGACGAGTTACAGCATCAAGATAAGACTGTGTAAGTTTATTTTCTAATTTTTGTTTTTATAATATATTGTTTTTTGTATATAATGTTTTTTTTATATAGTTTTTCTATTTAATTTTTTTTTATATTTCTAGGGAGCTTGTGTCGCTCGCTAGTTCGCATGCGGGCAGCGGGAGTGAGCCGTTACAAATTAAGAAGGGCTGCCAAAAAGGCAGCCGAAACGTCGTTGTTATAAATGATTCTGCTTTTCTTTTGCCTGAAACGACCCTGGGTTTAGCTGGACCCAGAGGAGGGGGAGATATGGCAACTCGTTAGATGACGAAATATTTCTAAATTTTTATAAAAATTATGGGAGCTCAAACTCTATTAGAAATCCTGAACGAAGTGTCTACAAAAATTGTTGGAACTCAAACTCTTTCTACGTTATAGCCTGACGTATTGCGGTCGGGCTCCGGGATTCGCAGATTTCGACCCTCAGGCAGTGCTCGATACTTTTGCGCTCCAGGCGGCTACTTCGTTTGCGGGTACGGCACGCAACCGGTAGCCACCTAGAGGTGGCGCTATGAATTAGTCGCTCGCTAGTTCGCATGCGGGCAGCGGGAGTGAGCCGTTACAAATTAAAATTTATTGTATTAATATTTGAATTTCTTTGGTAGGTTAGAGTTGAATTCTATACACGAGGAAGACCAAGCTGCCATGAATATTAAAATTACACTGGTTTGCAAGGTGTTTAGAGAAGATGATCATTATTTTGAATTGTTTAATTTGATAGTCAGAAACTTTGTAAAATAATTACATTCAGTTGGTAGAAAATATTACGATGCTTCTGCTATAATAGATATTGAACAATATAGATTGAAACTGTGGCCAGAATATGTAATGTCAATAAGGCAGCATTAACAATCTGTCTTAATATGTACAGATATTTCTATAAAAATTGTGGGAACTCAAACTCTGTTAGAAATCCTGAATGAAGTGTATAGAAAAAGTAGCAGAGAATATAAGAATGTATATGAGCTAATCCAGGAAACTTTTAACTTTTGGATAGTAGACAAGTTTAATCATAAAATAAATGTAGTACCCTCTTTTACTATTTTCTTATAAAAATTATTTTTAAACTTAAAAAAAAACTTCAAGTTTATAAGAAACACAACAGTTTCTTAAAAGTAAAACGTTTCTTGGATTTGCTCATATACGTTATTCATTTTCAGTCTGGCAGTAAAACGCTTTTCCATAAACGTCAAAAATGGACCTTCATAAATCGGCATCGGTGGTTTCCGCAGCGTCTCACGCTCGTAAATTTAGAAGCCTTGCCCGAAAAACGATTCGAATCCCACTCGGGGTCAAGTGCACTTCGCTTTTACCTGTAGTTACCGAGAGAAATCTGATGGTACTTCAATCAATTGAAGGCGAAAGCGGAGCTCTCGCCAACTCGGTCTTTTGACTGGAGCTGCCGTTGTTGCCTCGCTGAATTAACGAGTTATTGCCTCCTCGATTGTTCAAGCTCGATCTATTCAAGAGATGTTTGATTTCAGGAGTGACCTTAGATTTAAAATTAAAATTATTGTATGAGTTTGGCGCCGGTCTACTTCGAATGAAAGGAGTGCAGTTTAAGGCTTTCGTGATTTCTTTTGTTTGATTAATTTCAAATAAAATCAATAATGGAATTTAGCGATCCTTCTTTTATTAGTATGTGCAGAGAATATAAACTTGTTCGGTATATTACCAGGAAAATAAATAGAATAATAATCGTACGGCCTATGACATTAAACAAACACACTCCACGTTCTGGGTTAAATAGATTCTTTTACAGCATATTCAAGCTTTTATGGCTTCGATGGCTTTTCAATTCAGTCGTACAAAATTACCATTTTTAAATCCTGATACAAGTTTTAATACTTTTTCGCTTAAAACCACATAGTGTTCAACGCAGCAAAAAAGTGAAGCAAAAATCACGTTCAAGCATCATAACCGAGCGTCAGCGTCTAGTTAAACCTTGTAATCTGGATTCAAAGCACGAGCGTCTTGCCTGGACACGTATGTCTTTTGTCGCGCAGACTCGCGAGTCTCGTGCCATGTGGAACTCGAGCAGAATGGCAAGATGCCGGCCGCCCTTTGTGGCTGCGTTAATTTCGGAGGATCGTCCGGATGTCTCTCCCAAAAATGTGCGATCCGTTTTATTTGGAGGTTCAATGAACTGGAGAATCGCGGCGAATACCGCGGTGTCGTGCCTGCATTTCCACGTTTTGAGTGCAAATAAAAGGGGTTATTAACCGAAATTGTTTAATGTTTTGAATGGTAATTTAGAAATAATTTGAAGATTATAATGAAATTAAAAGTTCTCTAACTTTTATTGAAAGTCTATAAATGTAACTTTTACAGCTGCATAAGGATTATATTATAACAACAGATCAATATGTCTATAAGAAAGAAGAATAATGACAATATTGCTAATGAAGAGTCAATATTACGACAATTAGAATGATTGACATTATCGTAGGCCATTGAATCAACAAAGAAATCAAATTTATAAAACAATGGAACATTTAATTCAGAAATAAAATTTCCATTGCAAACGCATCGTACGCAGAGACCCCGTAAAAACGCCATCCTCGCCCCGCCACCTTCCGAAAAAGGCAACATTTAATTTCCAAGCAGTAAGTGTTGACTCGTGCATTCCCCGCGCGTTTCATTCCACCTCAGGCGGCGGTATCAGCGGCGAGCAACGCACCCTCGGACCCTCGAAAAATTAAGCACACAGCGGCGCGTCGGCAGGTGTGTGCCCCGCCGCGGCTCGTGTGTGTTCCGCGCACATATTATCGATCGCCGGCTCGTTTGTTCAGTCACGTGATAACAAGGGCCGCTGGCCGTCAAAAATAAAAAAAAAAAAAAAAACACTGCATTCCTGCACATCGCGAGTCTCCGGCGTCCTTACGGCCGGAAAACGGCGCGTTTTATTCGCCAAGCGGATGTTTACGGCGTCAGCAACATTGGCCGCTCTTTGAAAATGGCTTTTTTACGGGCGGCAAAGTTTCTTGCTCAGTGAATGGGAATTTCTGATAACGGCGGAGCTGAGGGCGATTTATGAATGGCGTTTAATTACTTGTCGAATTGGGGAAAAGGCTTCGGGCTATGGAAATACGGAAGAATCGAGTATTTGGGGAACGAATAAAATGCTTTTTTTATCCTGTTTGTGTGCTTGGGAAGGTGATCGTAATATTTGGTTACGTAACAGTTGCGTTAAAAATGTACTTGTAACAATGTTTACTTTATAGGTTGTCCTCTGGCAAAACTGACTAACAAAACTGGGTCAGTTAAAAGATACTAAAAAAGTGATAAGATTGTGCCAACATTATAGTAAAGGTTATACACTTTTTACGTAAAATTAGCTCATTTTATTAATTCACGGTTGATTATTTACTACACATCTTTGTATTTCAAAAATCCTATAATTTAAACCACAGTAAATTTAGATATTAATTTAGTAATTATGATACTTCAATTTCCTACTTCAGTTCACATTGATTACGAAACTTTGCTGCTATTGTAACTTCTAAGAATAAATAAATTTGAAATATTTTCCACCTTCTCTTATAAATTAATTTAATTAATGCATTCCAGAGCAACGATAAACTCTCCCTCCACCGACTGAAAATTACTCAACCACCTTAATTTACGTGCGATTAAGGCGCGCACAAAAATCCCGCCAACAATATCCAATTACGAGATCATCGCGCGTTTCTCCTCGCGAGCCGCGCCATATTCCCTTCCAGCTCCGCGAAAAGCGCCGGAATAGAAACTCGCTTAATGCCCAAAGCCACAAAGCAAAGAAGTCCCCGCTCGTAGAAAAATCTCGCACGCGACGCAAGAATTTCGCGGATCGGCGCAGGACCATTGTTCTCCATCTGCGGGCCGACTCTTTGCGCAATGCGATGCCGCGCGGAGAAAGCCTGCCGATTTCGCACCTAAAGTCCGATAAAATCTCGCCGGCAATGGAAAAAGAAAAAAAAAGAAAAATGTGGAATCGCGCTTGGCACGTGCTCTTGTGTGCACTGGTGGAGTTACGTCACTCGCCGCGGCAGTTAATTAAAGCATGGCTCCGCGGCACTTGCTGTGTATAAAGAGGCCATTTTTGCGCGCGCTTCGCGTATTTTCGTTGCGCAATGGGTTATTAGGGCCTAATGAGTGCGTTCTTTTGGAAGAAGAGACCGGGGAGGCGCTGTGTTTGCGGATGTTTATGCGATCTGGAGTTTCGTTAATAAGGATGAGTAAACTTGGATGTACTTAAACTGCAGAGGCTCCTTTGTGTTGCAGGTCATTGAGAAGGTCATTGACTTTAGCACGGCAGTGAAATTTTTTGGACTGCACTACTTTAATTTTTTTAAATCTAATAAAGACATGCAAATTTTTTTTTATTTTATAATGCAGTTTTCTTTTTCTGCCGTAAATTACAGTGAATTATTATTATAGCTATAATCTTTAAAACTTATTTTCAATTCTTCAGGTTAATCTGAACTACATTTATAGTTTGTCTCAGATAGATTTATATTTATATATCCCTTACTCGAAAACTATCATTAATTTTATCAGTAACGCGAAAATATTTAACGACCCCTGCAATCTCTGGCAAAGTTTCAACGTCGTATTAACTCTCTTCCAGCTATTGGTAATCGTATCAAATTAAGCTAATTGCTGTATGCATCAAAACGACCGCTATTCAAAACTTGATAATCATAATTATTAAATTGAAGCAGCAAATAAGCTTATTATGAATATTCCTTTAAACTGATAATCTCAAATACGCAAGCGATCGAATTCATTTAAAGTTTACAGCCTTCCACTAGAAAAATTTTCAGAGCCGCAAAGTCTCATCCCAGAAATGTCAAAATACCCATCTAAATTCGCCTCGAATAAACTGCAATTCCCAAAATAAAAAGAGTTCCAAACTTCTCGATGGCCGAGAGCACATCGAAGACGGAACTCCATTAAATTAGCTCGGTATATCCGAGACTCGATCGGCTCGAAAGACCTCGGACAGACATAATCGAAGCAACAAAAATTCGTCCTCCCAGCAGGTATATCCAGAATCCCAGCCTCGTCGATTTCGCGGAACGGACCTTCCTCCTTCGGAACGGTACATATAATATCGGCGGGGAAGAAGTCTCCTGGCCGACTTCCAACTATGCTCCGCGCGGCTGGAAAACGAGACGCCGCCGTTGTGTCGTCGCCGTCGTGGGTGGACTTTTTGCGGCAGGCCGCTGCTTCTTTTTGATCGCGCAGCCGAGATACACGGAAATAGAACCGATGCAGCCGAGGAGTTACATCGCTTTGAACTGGGCTAATTTGATTGACGCCGGCAGGAGTGAGGCGGGAGTTGGGGGAGTTTTGTTTTTCGAGGGAGATGTGTATCTTTTGAAGTGAAGGGATTGATTTGTCACTGGGAGAGGAGTGTTTGGGCAAGACGGTTACTTAATTGTGGGATAATATTTTTGTAACGTTTTGAGAAATGAATTCTTGACTTGTCTTTAGAGTAAAAAATGTTTCTTTTTATTGTGTCGTTAAGTCTATTCTATTTTAAGTCATTTTATATTGAAATTTCTGTTGGTAATTTGATCGCATTGTTTTAGTCAATAACAGAATGTGTACAGTCTTTGTATAGTGAAAAGATTTATTTACTGCTTTTGATATAAAAAACCAATATTTTAAATATTTCTGTTGAGATGTAAATATTCTTTAATTTTATAATTTACTCGTTTAATTTATAATCGCGTTTCTTAACTAACTCTCGCAGCCTGCAAGCGTGTGTACCGCACGAACGCCCTTCCATCTAGCCCAGTTTAATAAACCGCGCACTCGAAGAAACAGAAAAAGGGAAAAAAAGGAGATACAAAGCGCGTAATTCCAGACCGCGATCTCGAGCTGATCTTGGTCGGAGTCAAGTGGGAGCTCGCATCCACTTATAGACGCAACGCTGATGTTTCGAGTGACACGAAATCGTCGCTGGCAGCGGGGGGTCGATCAATTTTTCAGACCTCGCCCCGCCGTCACGGGTTTAATAAGAGCTCTCGAGAGCCACGCGGCTCTTTGCTTTATTTTACTGCCGAGCTCCTTAAACTTAATTTATGGGAATTTTAAGTGCGAAAAGTAAACTTCCTGCTGCAGATTGTGATATCACGTATTTTTAGTAATTTTCACTCAAGCTGAAGTGATTTTACTCGTGCTTTCTTGGCGTAAAGAACAATCAGAAAGAAAATTATGAAAAAGAATAATATTTCTTCATATTTCTCAATTATAACATGTTTTGAGATTATTTTACAATACATAAATATGCAATACTAAAGTTAAGAAAATGACGGGTAGCTTTAATGAACTAAAAACAATTACGAGCAAAGTAGTTGTAACAAGTTTGACCCGAATTTCTTGACCTTACATACTTGACCTTACACAATATATCAATACGAAACTGGCGGCATAATTTGTTGCTAATTTTTTACTCAATAAGCCCGTCGCTTTTTAGTTTGTTGCTCCAGCCGATTCCCAGAAACGTGGCCCGTGCTAGCTTAAAACTTAAACTATCTTATAATTACATTACAAATAACAACTTATAATTATACAACTTATAATTATAATTACAAATCTCTTGTTGTACAACATATTGTTTAATTACTCTAACAGATATACGTTATTTCTAAAGCGACGTAATCATCAGGCATGTCTTCCAAGTTAAAGTGGCATTAGAATTAAGAAAATAAACACAAACTTACTCTGTCGCACAGCAAGCTGATTAGGATCAACTCTTTCCAAAGAGGATAGCTCGAGATCAAAGGTGTGCCTCTGTTGTGATCCCGAGCCCTGTCGAGGAGCAGTACGGGAAGCCCTCCTTAGTAACGGAGCTAAATGGAAGCCAAAACAATTTCTTCATTCACATGTTCGCGGTTCGTGTTAAAAGCTCTTACAAAGGCACGCTTAAGCGACGAAGCTCTGGCGAGGTTTTCAAACGGAAGCTTATGGATGGAAAAATCTTGTTAATAGCTGTTTTATTGATGGGGTAACGATGAATGACGAATGAGTAAGTTATTTTGAATTTCGAAGCGTAAGATAAATTTAAAGCGAAAAAATAATGTTAACGAATAAAACAATGAATTTTTTACAGAAATAATGATGGCGGTTCGGTGAATTTTGGCAGATTTTCGACTGCCATTTTTCATCTGCCGGCATAAAATATGTCGAAACCCGATTTTTGCCGGCTCACTGAATTGAGAATCTCTGCGCATTTATCAGAGACAGTGATAAAGCTGGAAAAAAATACGGAAATGCGCCTGAGAGACAGATAGTCATACGTGAATGAAATTAATATTTTCTAGTTGAATGAAATGGTTTTTTATCTGAATAATTAACTAATAAACAGTAATTGAATAAAAAAACTGAAATGGAATTAAAAATGTCATGAACAACTGTTGGAATAAAATAGCAAAAGATTTTTATCAAAAAAATTAAAAAGACCAATTATTATTATTCTTTAGAATAAAAAAAACTCAATAAAAAGAATGAATCATCTCAAAATAATCTAATAAACAATCGCGTTTAAACCAAAAGATAAAAACTAACTTTTAGCAAAATTACAATCATAAAAAAAAAGTAGAAGAAAAAGGCCTGACAATTCAACAGCGACTCACAAAGCAAAATTGGCCAATTTCCCAGCCAGGAAAGAAAGCCGTAAACATCGGGGGAGAAAAAAAGGTTCATCCGGAGTAGGACGGAAGTGCTCGTAGCAGAGGCTGGGCGACGCGACGACGTTTAAGATGAAAGTGGGAGAGACTCGGCGGCATCCCTGGCCGTTAAAGGAGCGTGACTCAGGCCACGTGGGTGCGCGAAACGGGGGGGATAGGCCGCCGATAAAAGCTCGAGTGCCGCTCGGCGATCTATCGATGGAGCGCCTATTATCTTTTATCTCTCGCGTGTATGGATTTTTTTTTCCCAAGGATAATAAGCCCACTGTGGCGGATCTCGACGATAGCGGTGATCGAGCGCTTTGTTAAAAGCGCTTTCCGGGGGATAAGATCGTTTATTCGACACTTCCGATGTATGATTTATTAATATTACGGAACGATGTTTGGGTGGTGTAAGAAAAATTATTTTTTGTGCATTATGGAAATTTCCACGTTTTTGTTCAAATCCTTGAGGAATTATAATATATTTTTATAATTGTGTGCTTTTTAATATCCGGAGTAAAAGCGCTTTGTTTGAAAAAGTGTTTGCTTTAAACTGCCTTCCAAGCAGTCAAGAAAAATTAAAAAAGTATAAGCTTAGATAAGAAACTTTAATAATCCCTCGAAAATATTCACAATTGAAATGCATTCGCTCTTAAAACCTGCTCAATCTCCCCCGTACGCAACTTTTCACTCCTTCTTCGGCGCGTCAATTAAACCCCAACGACGACTTCTCAAAGCACAATAGCCATGCATCGCCAAAGAAACAAACGCCGGAAAAGACACCGCGTCGCAAACCGATGCGATCACAGATAATAGCTCGCGAGCGCGTCTAATATGTCGCGACAATTAGGCAGTGGGCAGCAGCAGCAGCAGTAGCCAGGCCTAAAATAATAGCCCGAAGAGGGCCGGCAGTAACCGAAGCAGACGGGAGCGTGGGATCGCGTTACCCAAGCTATCAGCCCGTAGTCGTAGCCTCTTGCGAGCGCGCCCATTGTCTCCTTGGGTTACCAGAGGTGCTCTCCTCTGTCTCCTTCGCACTCTCGCCTACATCGCGGGGAACACGATATTCGCGCGCGTCCGCACGTTTTGCCGATTACACGAGTAGCCGCCCGCCGGATGGCGAAAATAAGAGGCCGCTACTTCGCACCGAGAGCTTGCGAGCTCGCCTGATAGGTGTTCGATTTTGATGCTTCGGTATATACGAATCGATCTGGTTATTCAGGGGTTGATCACGTACTCATGTTTGTACGAGAATATGGAAAATGTTGATTTAACGTAGAATATCGTTTATACCTATGTAGTTTGATGTGCGGATGATAAAGTTTCTGTTTTTTTTTTGTTTTTTTTTTTTTTTGTTTTTGTTTTTTCAAATTGATCCAATATTTTAATGAAGAATCTGTATAGAATAGACGTTGTAAACCATTTGCTCCCTCATCAAGTAATTTATTGTATATAAGCAATATTAACGAGGAAATATGAAAATTGCAAAGTCAGTGTTTAGTCAATATTTCACGACTTACGCATTTTAAAAAGCTTCACCATACATGCAAATAAATTTAAACATCAACTTGGAGTTTGGAAAATAAAAAGAAACTGAGCTTAAATAAACGATAAAAGATACGAAGCAGTTATGAAATTGGAAGGTAAATCTCTAGGAGAACTTTTTATTCTCTTAGGTTATTGGTTACTTATTTTCCGTCTCCTTTTTCATAAAATTAATCGTGAATGTGCTGCCGAAATTAAATTAGCTTGAAATGAATTTCAAATTTTAATAAGCTCAAGGATCTTCTCGAAACGATAATGTGTATTTATAATAAGATAATTTATTAAGTAAACCTATCTTAATATCCAACTTTTGATTGCCATTCATTAAGAACCCACGTTAAAAAAAAATCTCACTAATATAATTGCTCGAACGAAATTTCCTGCTAATCCCAAGATAAATGAACCTACGGGGTAAAAGCTGCAGCGCGCAATTCCAGCGCAGCAGCTGTTCCGCCGCAGCAGAAATCTTACCGCGCAGCGACGCACTTTCCAATAAAAATTAATAATTCCCCCGCTGGCGGCTCATCCAGCCGGGACTAATCAAACGATATTGAATCAGAATGAAAGCTGGCCTCCTCCGCTAGCCTTGAAATTACCGCGCCGCTCGTCGGCACTGATGAAAACGCGCGCATTTTCACGCACTCGCGCGCGCTCGCGGATGATTACAGGGGGCAGCTCTCTCGCCGCTCCGAATTGAACGGATAAAATTTAATTCCGCGGAGCTGCGCGCAGCTTCTCCGTTTCTTCGCGGCGCTGGCCGTAAATTTGAGCGCGCGGCTGAAATTTACAACTGGTAGGTGAGCACTGCTGCCGCGCGCGGACTTTATGGATTATCGAGGTGTTTCGCGAGCGCAGGCAATTGGCAGGCTGTAATCCGCGCGCGGCGAGATTTTCGTTTAGTGCCGTTTTGGCGGCGCGCGGAGGGTCTGACCAACGGCTGGACGATAAATTTTGAAGGGCGGGATTTTTGCGAGCTTTTTGGAATTTTCCGCGGGTGTTCGAGCGTTGGTTTGAAATTTATGCGCTGGGTTTATTTCCTGAGCGAGGCTGGTACATAATGAATGACATCATTAAGTGTGGGTTAATTAAGATAATGTATTCCTGTATTATCGTTTATAATCATAGACGTCATGTTCGTTTAATCACGGTCATTGAAACCGTCGCTGGATCGGAATAGATCGAATATTAATTCATACGGTTACGGAGAAAAATATGCTTTTAATTATTATAGAAATTTTCATAACAGTAACTATATATTTTTTCGGATATAGCAATCATAGATCGCCAAAACCAAGAATATTGCTGTACTTTATAGAAAACTATACATTTCTGTAGAATTTCTAATAAATTTATTTGGCAGTCTGCGATTGCTTTACTTATTGTATAAGTGGAATTGGAAAGTTTTTATGCTTATTTTTACTTCATCACTTTTTCATTCCTGCAGGAATTTAATTTTGAATTTGAAAAATTCAGTGACCGCAGGTGTAAGAAAAACTGATTTGTAGCAGCAAATAATTGTTACGTAGTTGGATACTCGATCTGAAACTGGACACACGTTTTGCGAGTTTGTAACTCCGAAACTAACTTTCTATCAATCAACACCCGTAAACTTTTATATAACCAATTAAAAACAGCTTGCCTGATAAAGTAAGAGTTACAGGTATTAATTGTAAATTTTGTGAATTTTTGTAGTTTAAATGACCATCATAGACGCAACTAACTGACCAACGTCGATTCAAAGGCTTAAAGTGAAATAAAAATATCAGAGTGACGCAGAAAATCTATTTCAGTTTTAGTGTTCATCAATATTTACAGATATAGATAAATTATATTTGTCTAGTTCAACTAAGAGCTATATATATAATTAATTTACCTTTTATTTATAGTTATAGTTAATCATAAATAAAAAAATATTCGCCCAGTTTTAAGAAATTATTATTAGGTCCCGTGAAAAATTCTTATAATTGGACGACTAATAAGGAGATAAAACTCTTTTAAAAAATGAATGTTTGTGTATTATTATTAAGAAGCCTTTCGGATGCAGTAAACCAACAATTCTATTATGAATTCAACGAAAGGAAGTTTACGTGCTTTACGTCTTCTCATTGTGATTAGTCATACGAGCGCAACGAAGGAACCCGCAGTTCCTATGAATCAGCCGACAAGAGGAACGGTGTAGAAGGAAATAGCTGGATGCGAAGAGTATATTAACGACAGAAAAGTGTAATTGAAAACTGTACAAAAAAGCTGAATAAAACATTAGCTGAGTAAAACCCATGATAACGTTTTTATTAAGGAAAATGTTCATGAATTGTTGTAATATATGCTTTTTTTAATGCAAATACCTTCGTTCAATGGTACTTTTTGTTTTTTAATTAATACTTAATATTAAAAACAATTTATGCTGCAACTTTATTGTTCATTCTCGATTGTATTCCCCACAATACAATCCACTCATTATATTTGTAGAAACGCAATAAATGAAAAATACGTTTTAATCTATTTAAATTCAAAAAGTATCATACAGAACGAAATAAATTTTAATCGCGCTCAACGGAAAATTTCCCTCAAATATAATTGATAAATTTTTATCCTCATTAACAACTCTCGATGTCTGCGAATATACACAAACGGCGACCGCAAAAACACAGTCAAAGGGAATTCACCGCGGCGGAATCAACCGCAGAGCACCACCCCAAAACGCCTTAATTTCCTCAATGAAGTCCCTGACGCAAGCAAGCTAATGCGCAGCTCGTAAAAGCCATTCGAATCTAAGCCAATCTAAAAAAAAAAAATAACGCCGATAACTCACAGACGCTTCCAGATCTGTCGTCGTTGCTCTCGACATTGTCGAGGTCCAGTCGGTTCTTCTTTCTGCGCCTGATGATCGAGTTCCACACCTTCTTGTGGCTCATCTTTTCTCTCTCCCTCTCGGTAGCGCCGAGTTATTAATCAGTCGAGCGTAATCCGACGCTAATTGCCCGTGAAGCCGAGGGTGTCGTCGTCGTCCGCTACCACTTTGCACTCCCTCGACATAACCTCGATCGCGCTCTGTTATTAAAAGCCACGCGCGCCGAGCACACTTTGATCCTTCGTTCGTTTGGCCGATGCGAGAGACTGGGTTATATCCTTCGACTGTGTCTGCGCTGCTCGCTTTCCCACCTCGTTCTCTTCTTTTCCCTTTTTCGTCGAGCGCGGCTCTCCTTTCTCGGATACGTGCGCTTTTCTCGCAATGAATACAATACTTTCGTCCTGGGTGCGCGTTCGTGCACTACTGACGGGTGAGCGCGATTTTTCTCTAATTAGATGCTTGACTCTGGCCTTTTAATGAAACGTTAAGTCAATTATCGTTGTTTAGATCGTAGGTGCTTCTTCAGCTTGGCTTTTACATAAGCAGTTCTCGAAAACCTTTGTTTTGACGGTGTCGAATGTGGGTCAAAAATAAATATATCTTGCCTCGGTTATTGTTTAATTTTAATTAAGCTTCCGTAACGGACATCATTTGTCATCGTGTAACGGTTCACCAGAACCCACATCGTTAAACGTCAAAGTGCACCTCGAGCATTGAGTAATCCGGCTCTGCCCGACGCTGGCTGCTTTGTCTCGAATGCACACCGCTGACACTTGATAATCGCGGAACATTTCCTGCATCTGGACAATTATTTATGTAAGACAATGTCGCAATCCAATTAGCAGCCACTAAATGCCGGCGTTTCGCAACCTTGCTACTGAAACGCAATGTATATCTATTCACCTGTCGCACCGTCGCAATCACATCGGAAACCAGCCACGATTTATTGAAAAAAACACAAAACAGCAGCGGCAGCAGCGACGGAGGACAAATCCCTCCGGCACTACTTCGGCAGCGGATAAGGAGCGACTGATGGCGCTCGCGAAAAATCAGCGGCTCTCGGGCAGCACGAATCAGGGCCTCGGGAATCGGCTGCCTGCGCGAAAGAATTCGCTAGCGCGTCATGCCGGACGCGATTAAAGAGAGACGAACGACGAGAGGCGAGAGCCGCGGGAGAGTCAAGCGGCGCGTACGCTCTCTGGGCGTGACGGCGGCGACGAGACTACGTCGGGAAAGAAGAAGAGAGAGCAACAAAAGCCCATGCGTCTATCTACGTCCGTCCGGCGAGTCGAGTGTAATACATACACCGCACACACCACTCCCCAAGCGCGCGCGTTCCTACCGCTCGATGAGGCGCGAATCCTCTATCTCCGTCTGCGTTTCCTCCTCGGCGTCTCGGCGATTTCGAATCGGTGGTAGGGGAGGGGGGTATGTATTCGTAACGTGCGCGCGGAGGTAATTACGCTCACCTCCGCGCGCGGATAAAGACACGGGCCCGACGACGACGATGATGATGATGACGGCCGGAGAGAGGAAGGGAACGATTCCGGCGAGCAGTGTGCGCCAGTGGCCACACAATGGGAGGATACGGCCCCCCCGAAGGTGTTAGGGATGGCCACATTGTTCGAGCTTAAACGCCTGGGAGAGAGAGAGAGAGACGCGAGCGCGGACGGTCAGTTGGTGAACGAGCGCTAAGGATGTGGTCGTCGTTTCGGCGAGCGATGATAAGATTGCCGCTCTAAGTGAGCGCAGTGATTCCCAAGCGCCGAGGTTTTCAGGCTGCTTGAACGCGCGTTGCGCTACTTCGTTCTGAGTTTAACTGAATTTTCAGGGATTGGAATGCTTCGACCGTTGATCAAACATTTATTGATTTGTTATAAAAAGAAAAAAGAAAATTGCACTGAAAGTGTACTATGTAATTTCTGAATAATGTAGAAATTATATAAGACAGTTAAAATTAAATGTTATTAAGGTTTAAGCTCAAAATTATTCCAATTTTTCCATAAAAATTAGACTTTTGACATTTTTTTTTATCCATGACCTCAATCCCAAACCAAATGATAAAACGTGTTTAATTATATATTTTTATCATATTATATACTCTTTCCTCAAAACTTTCTTCCAGCATTCGCTTGTAATAAAATAATCCTGTGCTACGTTATAATTAGAAATCCGTAGGTCATAACCAGGTAGATTTTCATTGTTTATTAGCAAAGAGCGAAAATAGCGAATGATCGCATAACCACATACACGAAGGATTACGAGTCCACTCGCTCGCACGATGCGTTACACAATCGCTAGAAAATAACTAATTAACCAAGTAGTCGATTGCATTCCGCTAATCAAACGCAGCGTTACTGACGTTTCCATTATAAATAGACGTCGAAACCCACGCTTATCCTCCTCTTAAACACGGGGATTCCCTCCCGCAACGCGACCTGCACCTTCGCTCACAGGAACGAACACCACGTCGTGCCCCGGTGCAAAACGACGGCGCAATTAAGCTCGTGACGCATCGGGGCGTCACGCGGGGACTTGGCGCACGCTCCGCCGGCAAATTGGCCTTGAAAACCGCGGCGAGCCTTCAATTTCTCGCGCTTGCCTCCGGGCGAAAGCAGCCGCCGCCGCCTGCCCTCTTCTCTCTCCTCTGCTTTTCTTTCAAAGCTCCGATGCCACTCGCGCGCCTTCCAGCGGCGACACTTAATCACGAAGCGCACCCCCTTCGAGCACGTGCGACCGGGCATCTTTTCAGCGACGCGCGCCAACGGTATTGGTAATTTTGACGACGGTGCGTCGAGAGAGGAAGAATCGATGCTACTTTTGAATGAGCTGCTTGCGGTTATTGGGATTAGGGGGCGCCGTCGTGACGATCTTTGGAAAACTTACAATTTAATGGTTTAGATTTTGCAATCATTAAAGTTGAAAATTTTTTCTACCTTCTTAATCAGCAGTTTTGCAATAATTGAAGAATAGGTTATATTCTTTATACTACTAGTTTAATTCACTTTTTAAACTATAATAAAAAAGAAAAAATTAGTATTATATGATTTAAACCTTCTTTCGTGCGAACTAAAAAATGTGAACGGATGTCAATTGAAACTGCTTGGTCACCTTCATGTATTCATTTTATAAAAGTAAATGAAATTAGTGACGTAAAAAAAGCATTAAAAAGTACACATCTGCTTTTATTAACAGCTAGCAAACGTCGTGAGCTTTTTTTAAAATACATTCACAGAAAAAATGAAAGAATTTCTCCAGGGGACATTCTTCGCACATTCGCTCAGAACGTAACGGAAACTTCCCAGAGTTCCGAGTAAACCGAAAGCGAAAAAAAAAAATACATTTTCATCAATCTTACAATAAACGTCCGATTTTGCACGCTCAATTTCAATTGCTAATTCCTCTCAAGAAACCCTCCTCGCTCGTCAGTTCCGCGCGCTCGACGAGCGATATCCCAGCGAAGAGATCACCCAGAGACTCGGTCCGCAGATCCGCATCGACGCATCGGGCACGCCCAAGCTCATCGCCGCGTGCATACGGCGAGGAAGCGCGCGCGCGCTCATATCGGTCCCCGGCGATGATCGCTCTTCCGGCGAGGACACATCCGGCGCACGGACTCGAAACAATAGCCCGGCCGCGCGATGCAGCTATGGGGAGGGGGGGGGACGAGCTTTCACGATACAGAGTGCCTCCTCGATTACGCTCCCGCCGCGAGGATTTGCGGCTAATTTTTGCGATTTTTGACAGTTATTTTTAACGCCTCGGAGGAGGCTCGAGGAAGCGGTTTTATTTTTGGCTCTGGGCTCTGGGGTTGTCCTATTTTTTTTTTTACATTGATCGTCGTGGGAAGATATGCTTGAATTTTATCTATAGATTTAATGTCCTAAAACGGTGTGTTGATGTAGTTTTTTCAATATTTTCTTGAGTAAGCGTGGGTTGTCACGCAAGGAGGGAAGTGTACACATATATTTTTTATTGCCGTAAGATACTTTTTTACTCAATCAATAACCTGGTTTGCTTTACTTTCAAGAACAGATTTATTTATTTGCTTAAATTACAGCGACTAATCATTGTAACGAAAACGTTTTTGTAAGAAGAAAAATGATTTGCACTATTCATAAAAGGCTACCGTTAAAAAATATTTTTCTGACCCACATTTCTCTGAAGCCTTCTCTGCCAATCAGTCTGGGCGTCTCCACAGAAAACACAACTATTTAAGCGAAGGTAATGAAAATCGCGTACACACGTACGAGTATCATAGTTCGCTGAATAGCCAGCGTTTTTAATCCTGCAGCCGAGTCATCAGGCGACGCGGCGGGAGACATATAGAAAAAAAGAGCGAGACGAGCAAGAATGAAGACGGCGAGAGGAAATTGTAGTCGGCGCATATTGCAAGTCCGGAGTTCCCGAGTCGTATACATATCTTAACGCATCGGATATCGACTTACGTGTCGGAGTCACCGGCCTTTTACCGTTGACTGCTCGTCTTTCCAGAAGCGCTTCGCTCGCAAGCGTCGCCTTGTTTTCATCTGTGCTCCGCGCTATCGTTCTCTCAATATTTACGAACTGGGCGGTGTTTTTTAAATGTTTGCTTCGAAAACGTATTGGTTAGCTTTAAACTGGAAGAAAGGTGCGGTTTTTTTAGTTTCAAAGTTTAGATTATGTTGAATTTTGAGAAGGATTTTACGCGCTAAAGTATATGCTATGTTACTGATATTGGAAGGTATGAAGAGAATAACATTTTTTTTTTATTTAACTTCAAGAGCTTGAAAAGCTTCAAATTGAAAAAATAAATTTGAAAACTAGAAGCTGACGATGACAATTTTATTTAAAAAGTACATATTTTTTTAGAATTTAATTCAATGGCAAATAATTCACGGAATTTTAATAAAAAATTTTACACCAGAAGAATTTCCCGTACACTTTTCACGATTCTCCATTCCGAGCTCCCGAAATTGCAACTCAAGAAATATGTGAAAATTCCATCTCCCCGCTCATGAGTGTTATAAAGTACAACCTAGCTTCACCTATATTCTAAGATCCTTGAAAAAATAAACGGAAAAACATGCAACTATATAGAATCAGGAAACCAATACAAAACGAAGAAAATCGAGGTTACTCGAAAATGAAACTCCGCATTTCCGCTCCGTTAAAAAGAAATAAAAAAAAAACATGATAGAATCTGTTTCAAAAGCCGTTTATCGCGCCGAAAATCTTCTCGAGAGAACACAACAAACCGCGCAGCACAAAAGAATCCAGTCCAATGTCAAAAGCGAAGCACGAATGTCAATACTACGAGCTCCGCCACTCTACGCTCGGTTTTTCATTATCGCCGGACGGCGCGACGTCGCCTCTCGCGTTCCATTCGCTCGCAGCCGCGAATGGGCGCGATGCAGATGGGCTCGGCGGTGCGCGACTGCATTATGCATGCGTGTCCACTGTCGCGAGAGATACGCGCGCTTCGGCGATAAGGGCGCGCCGCGGCGACGCGGAGGAAGTCTTGCGTGGATCGGAGACGCGGGGGGGAGGCGAGGAAGTTCGATTTTGGAACTGCAGTTGCTTGGGAGAATGATCGAAGGATCAATTTATGGATAGGGACATTTTTTATTGAAAGAAGTTAGTTTGAGTCGGGGAAGAATGAATGTTTTCTCTTTAAACATTAGACTCGTTCTTTTGAACGGTGTTGGTGATCTAAAAATATTTGTGACAAACAGCGTTATTTTTATTGAGAATGGAACAAAACTTTTGTTTTTTTGTTTTGAAAATAGTTGCGGGCTTCATGTAATTTTATAATGTTATATATTTTAATAATTTACGTTCCGATTTTTAATCAGAATTACTTTCGGAGAAAGATGTGCATTGTGATTTACATTAAAATGTAATGAAATAAAAATTAAAATATTAATAATAAAACAGTCTTAATCTGGTTTTAGCATAAAATATGAAAATTGAGCTCTGGAAAAAACCATGTCATTATGCACATTAGAGACACGGAAGGGTCCCTTCCTCAAGAAGCGAAAATGGGTTAGGGAGGTGTCGTAATACATAATTCCGTTCGTGACGATGGAAAAAATATTCTTGGGCTTTTCCAAGTGCTTCTTACTGCTAGTTCATGTTTTTTCCTTTGCCCAGAAAAATTTTAATTATATTTTAGTTAAATAATCTTTTATTATTATTGTGTTCAATTAATTTCATTAAATTTTTTAATGATTTCTAGAAATTGAAAATTATTTTGCAGCGATGAAGTATCTTTTATGAAAACAAATAATTTACTGTTGTAACAGGAAATATGTGTATGCATAAGATTTTATTTTGAAAGATAATCATTATGAGTCATATAGCATTATTTTTTTTAACAGCAAGTTGCAGATTATAAAGCCACCTACGATAAAATTTGAAAGTCATCGACTGAAGAAAAAAGGGTAATTTTGAACATCCGTTGGTAACGTGGATAATGTAGGTAGCTGTTTTGCTCTCTACTTTACCTAATAAATTTTCAGCAGCTGGTAAGGCAGAAATCTACTTTACTTACAGCTTTTCCAAAACAAATTGAAATTTGAATACAGAAATATAATTTTTTATAGACACTTTTTTATTATTATTATTAAGCTTGCTTTCAATTAATTCTGTCGCTAATACCTGAAAGGGGGATGTGACATTAACTAAGTAAAAAGAAAATACTTCAAAATTATTTATATGTATATGTAAGTAACTTTAGACGTGCCACCTACATTTATGCTATTATCTCCTCAGGTCTTGAGCTTACTAATGTCAGTTACATCTCACATTTTAATGATAAATCTTTCGTAATTACTCTTAGCCGGCGACAGAGTTTCATTACCTGTTTTTCGCTATTCGCATTTCACGCAATCGCGAGTCAATGGAAATAATGAGTGCTCATTAACACGACGCCGCGATTGTCGCCGTCTATACCTCGATGGCAACGGCCTCAGTTACAATGAAAACAAAGCACAATTATAATAGAACCTTCATTGTTTCGGCTGAGTTGAATTGACCGGAAAGCTTTGAAGCAACAAAGTTCAAGCCGACGGCTTTGACTCCAAATTTCGTGGTGTACACTTAATTATTATAGCGTGAGAACTTATTTTAGCGGTGTTGGTTTTCTTGCCAATTGTGAAGGTGTAAAAAAGGTTTAATTTTCAAGGCAAAGTGATTGTCGCACACTCGCACACTGCTTGAATATTAGATTGTTACAAAGATTTTATTAATTAAAACTTGCTGATTTCTTTTAGTATTTTAATGATTATCATGGTAGAAATTTATCTTTCACGATACCGGTAGACTAATTCTGTCTTGCCAAGTATTTTCTGCGTTTCTATATATTTCAAGAACTCTTTTACTATTCACCTCGAGAATTCAATACCATCCCCGTCCGGCAGTAACATTTTCAATTTCGCGAAAAAGAAAGAGCCCCGATAAATTTCTACCACAGCGCCAGCTTCTCTTAGCCCTCGAAAAAAAAAAGAAAAAAAACGAGGACTACAGAAAGAATAGCCGACGGGTCCGATATTCGATTTCCATGATCGATATACAGCCATAGTTATATAGCTGCGACTCACCTATAGGAGAAGCGGTGTTGGCCTCCCGCAGGCTGACGGTCTCGGGCTCGACGCCGGCCTCGTCCTCCTCGATGAGCGGGGGCGGCGGCGCGAGGGTGCGCGACGTCTCGTAGCCCCAGTGCTGGCGGAAGGCCCTGGCGCCGCCGTCCAGGCGCACCCGCGGCAGCTCTACGAACATCGCGTCGCCCAGCTGCAAGAAAATCAGAGGGATACGATCCCGCTTTAGAGTCGTTCCTATGCGCCGGGGGGAGCAGGACTTGAGCGCGCACGTGTCGGCTAAGTGGGATGAGCGGGGATTTTTTGGGGCTCGTGCCTTGGAACGGTCGACGGAGGATGGGTAGATGGGATTGTTAGACTTGGATTTCGAGGTGCTTTTGGGCGTCTGCGGTGTGTAATAGAAAACGGGGAAAAGAAAAATATAGAACGGAGGTTAAAGTGGGAAATCATGACTTGTTCATTCTGCATAATCACAAATGTCTCTTAATTTCTTAATGTAAAAATTGATAAAGATAATCATTTATTAATGTTATTGTGAATCTGCAGAGTTCACTGGTTCACAAATTTTAATTGACAAATAAAGTTCAAAGTAATACAGACTGATTGCAATTGACTCTAATTACTGTAATTAATTTGAAAATTTTAAATACTTTAAAAGATAGCTCATGTCAAGTGCTTTTAATGCGACAGTGCATTTTCTGACTGACATCAGACTGGAATACTAAAAATTATACTGATTTCTTTGGCCTTTCGAGCAAGTTAAAATTCCGGGAGAAGTTAGATTAGAGTAGAAAACAGTTTTGAGCTCTTAACGTAGTGACATTTCAGTGGGTGTGGTGTACTCCAAAGAGTTCGTGTCAAGGTGCAATTTACAATCCGAATAAGGCACATTAAATTAAACGAATGTCAAACTCTTGACCAACTCCTACAAAGTCCTACGACGCTATTTTTCACAATCCACACACAATACTCAAACCAATCTCAAACTCAAATCACTGCATCTCGTGCCACATTAAGCTTATCTCAAGCTCCCAACCTAATCTCAAAGCCTAACAGCCATCGGTAATACAAACAACAACGAAGTAACGCATGCACTCACGTATCCTCGCACCACATCCATTATCGACAGGCAGTTTCTAAAAACTCTCACAACGCAGCAGCTGCCATCGAGGCAGCAAGAGCACCGAGGCATTCCATCGCGGGCCGCGTCCGCCCGAGAACTGACTGGTAACGTTTACCCGGGGAGCGAGAGCGGCTTCGAAGTTTATCTGAAAATATCGTAGATTGACCTGTCGCCGAGCTGACGTCACTAATTAGAGCTCGTTTGTCGGCGAATAAAAGACAGAGCAAATGACCGGTGGCGCTCCGCCGCCCGGGTCACTCTCTCTCTCTCTCTCTCTCTCTCCTCGCCCCGCATAAGAGCAAATGCCCTTTTTCAGTCGAGCTCTGCTCTTTTTCCCTCATCGGCTGCGGCTTGTTGGCTTCGTCGCTCACGATTTCGGGAGTTTAATGGAATTTTCGTAGGGGGAGATCGCGAGCCCGGGAGGATGGGTGCCGATACGTTGAAATTTATTAGAATTTATTAAGGAATTAGAGCATGTATTACATCGTTTTATTTAAATTTTAATTGAAATTTTCTTTTTAATAATGTATTTTTAACCTCGATGGAAAATTCATTATTTTTAATAATCAAGAATTCAATTTTATTTTTATAAAATATTAAACCTTTTTTTTTTAAGTTTACTCATTCTTCAAAGAGAAGTCGATATTTTTAAAATTTTTATAAAAATACCGTATAATTTCCTGAAAATATAAAACCTTAAGTTTTTTGCTGGTTATTATAATAAAAAACGATTGTTACAAAGGCTATACAGCTAATTTTACTCCGCTTCTTTAATAATAAATGTCACTTAGATGATTGTACAGGATATAAAAAAGCTTTTAATATATTTTTAACCTCATCATCCTTTTTATAATGACTCGGTAAAAAATTCTTTTGAAATTGCATTATTTACGTTATTAAGACCTTTTAAATAGACAATTTAATAAGCGTAAGTAATAAACCTTTATTCTCGAAAGCCACAAGATTTTACCTCATAACAGGCGACTTAACTTAATTTAAATTATGCGTGCGCCAATTTCGCCAAAAGTTACGAGCATCCTACTTACTCGAGAATGACGCATAAATCCTCGATACGCAAACCGTCCTTATTACGCGCGAAGGCTTTCCTTAAAAAAAGAAAGCAAAAAACTGCTCTTCCCGCCCGAACGATTTTCTTCGATCCGCTGGCAGTCGCATCTGCCCGCCGCCCACGCCGCGGACAAATTGATCGCGACTTGGCCGCGCGTCATCGCGCGCCGGCCGTCGGCCTTGACTGTATCGCGAAAAGCCGGCCGGCTCTCTGTACCTGCCAATTAACGGGAGTGAATTCGCAATTCATCCTGCGGTCGGCCGCCGCCGCGCGGCTATGCGTATATGTGCGGCGCGCGCGAGCGAGGGCCGTAAATTCGAGAGCGCAACCTGATATTTCCTCGGCCGGGAGGGAAAAAGGCCAGGCGCCCGTTGTAACTTTATTAATGTACGCGCGGCGAACTCGAGCGCGGGATTAGGGAAAATTCGAAACTGATATCGAGCGCGATGACGAATTACTTCCATTTTTTTGGGGGATTTTGCGTGGCCGCGGGGGTGATTGTTGGTAAATATTTACGGGATTGCGGGAATTGACAAAATAATTTTGCGGCAAGTGATATGGATGGAAAGAGATATCAACTTTAATTGTGAAATTTATAGCCTGAGAGATCAAGTATTTTTATGATGTATTGCGAATTGCTAACAAGTTATTTTGAAAATTTTATTACCTAAATTTTAGTTTTAGTGTTTTTATAATAAAATCCGTCAAATTGAGTAATTTTGATTTTTCTTAATCCCGATTTACGCTACTTTTATTTAACGAAGAAAGGGACATGCATTCTACGAAGTAACTACCAATTTAATTAACAATTTGACGACCAACAACGAATAAAAACTCTGAAAGACACATCACTCCTAATACGAAGACCAGCTCTCCTCGGCGCTTAAAAGCTGCTCCCCACAGACCTCTCCCAATTGCGCAGCACGCGATTCTCAATTCTCGCGGGCATCGGCCGTTTCCAGCATTGGCTACTTCTGCACGCGCCGCTCCTCCTATACAACGCGTCGACTCCAACGTCGCTTTGCGTCGGGGTGGCGCCGAATTACGCGCTCACCCGACCGGCCAATTAGCATCAGCTCTCCGGCGAGATCGGCGTCGGCGCGTGACCCCGATATATATATTTCGCTTTCGCTTCTTCGCGAGAGACTCAACGACGCGAGGCGCCGCTTAATTAATAGCCGGGCGAGAGGCTCTGCGCGCGTATATATTAACGAGCCGTCACATTTTTTCGAGCCCCGCCGAACAATGAGCTAATGAGCTTTTTTACAATATGGTTCCAGCGAGAGCAGCGGAGGATCGCCGATGTATTGTCTGCGCGCTTTTGCGTAATGAGTTTGCGCGACTTTTTTTTTTCTCCCAGGATCGACGCGTGGGCGGTGATAAATTGCAGTTCGCCGCGATGTTTTGCAACTTTACGGACGGGATTCTGCAATAAATGGTTTCTGTTGTGTAATTAGGGGCGTTTACGGGGAGATTTTTTTGCTGGGATGGGTACTTATTGTGATTGATTGGCTTTTGTATTTTGATTCAACAAATAAATGTTATTACTGTGATGTTTTAACGTTTGGGATTGTTTGAAGGCTCAACATTAACTGCTGCATTGAGGAACTGAATGCTTGCCGTGTATGATTTATACGGTTTCTTACGATTTAAATTCAGTAAATTATCGTTATATAATTTTACGATCTATCTATTATGTCGGAAAAGTTTTAGATTCATCACGAATAATTAACAATAGCTTCAATAACGAAATATTATTGAAATCTAAATTTTCTATTCAAACGACAGATAATCGCTTAAAAAATAAAATATTAGTCATCACAGAACAAACTGTAAGTACGAAAAATGCACACTTTTTAATCACTATATATTTACGTTAAGCTTCACCTTTGCCAACAAATCAAATCAAAGAAGCTATCCGCGACCACTTCCAAACAACCCTCAGCCAAAATCCGAGCCGCAGCAAGTGCAAAAGCCTCGCTCGAGAATGGATGCGCACTCATAGAGTGACGGGGCGCGAGACTCTCTCGCCCGGTGGATCTATGGGCGCAATTCTCGAGATTAAACGTCGTCCGATAAAAAGTGTGTGCCTCGCCGCGGAAAAAGTAGCGGAGCATCGCTCGGCGATGTCAAGCGTGACGAAGGACCGGCGGTAATCTGCGAAAGGGGGAGGGGGGGGGCGCGAAAACAGCGGATTGCATACCGCGACGATAAAGTGCCGCGACGTGCTCGCAAAAACTGATGCGGCACGAGCGCGAGTAGCGAAAAACTATACGCGAGAGTTTCGATTTCTCCGCTTGCTGCTTAACCGTTTCGTACGTAGCGGACGTTTTATAGGCGATCGGTTTGAAGGCTAGAAAAGTGGTAAAATATCTGTACGAAGAATCCGGAAACATTATGAACGACGTAACAATAGTTGATCTTTCAGAATCCCAGGCCAGGATTTCAAAATTGTTTAAATATGGCGGCTACATAAACACTTTGGGTAATAAAATATCATTCTGTTTCACATTTGCATTAGCTCCGATTGAATTATTACAAAATTTTATCGGTCAAAAAAGTTAACAGTTGATTGAAAAATTTTGTCTCATTTCACTACCCTTCGAAAATTTTGAAATTATGGCTCTGGAGTCTGAAAAATGAACTCTTTTTACATCGGAAGTGATGTTTTCGGATTTGTTTTACAGATGTTTTACCGTTTTAAACTTAGAACCGATCGACTATAAAATGTCCACTTGGGACGAATGAGTTAACTTGGGCTCACGCCAGTTTCACGAAGTAAATGAAAAATTTCAAACGCTTGTCTTTGTTTTTCCTCTTCTCGTTGTTGCTTTGATGTAAATTATAGCTGTAAACTTTTTAACTAGAAAAGTTATGTCTAGCCCCAGGAAGCCATATTTTCTTTTGCTATCGTGTAAGTACTTGAAACATTTAATTTAGATTTGAAAATAAATTATTCTGCAATAAAGTCTGATTTTTCTTCCTTTAGTTTTTGTTTTGAAATAAACAAGAAAATACGTGCAACTTAATTTAAACACTTTACTTTAAACTTTTATATTTTATTCATAATAGAAATTTAGATTCTTTGAAGCACATCAAAATTCGTTAATTACCATCATAAACACACTAAACGCGTCTTTACACACAATCCAACGACAGCAGCAACAATCAAAGCAGCCGCATCGCTTTATTAAACAATCTTAGCGAACTCGTGCAATAACCCGCTCAGGCAGTCAGGGTCGCAGCCGCGCAATAAGCGCATTTCAGTTTATATACGAATCCGCAGCGCATAAAAGCCCGAAGGGCGTGGAATCTCAGTCGAGCTGCGCCGCGGCGGCGGCGGCACTTAATAGAAGCCCCAGAAGATCGCGGAGGCGGTTGTTCTGCGCGCGACAATCGCGGAAAATTGCATTACTGCAGGCGAGAGAGAGAGCCGCTGCTGCGGAAGAGGCGTCGCGGCGCTGCGACAGCGGAAGCAGAAGGAGAGAGACCGAATGCTGATGGAAAAATTCTAGCGGCCGCGGAGAAGCCTGGCGGAGGCTGCGAAGGAAAAATAGCTTAAGCTGGCTGGCTCTCGATTGGATTTTTACGGTACTTCTCGGCTAAATAAATTTTAGTGCATATTGCCGGCGGTTATTTTTTTTTTATTTTTGGGAGGTTGAGAAAGTTTATTTGGTAAGATAGGAATTTCGAAGATACAGAATACAGTTTATCTTCGAATTTATATCTTTAGAGCTTCTAAACATTTATATCTTTAAAACTTAATATATGTCTTCATTAACGAGTTTCTTTATATTTACAATTAATAAAAATTGAAATTTATTTTATGAGTTTATATACACTGAGAATATTTAAAATTTTTTTATTTAAAAAAAATCTCTCGTAACTCTCTTAGAGAATTAAATAAACAAATTAGTCGAATGTTGACTACAATTTTACATTCTCCCCTCTTACACCGTTACACAAAACGCAATAAAGCTCCGCTGCATATTCATTCTCTTTCGCAAGAAATATAGGAAAGTAAACGTTACTCGCGGCGCGCTGTATATAAATACAGACTTTTCGCGACTCAGCAAGTTACCCAAGTACACAGACGCAGAATTCAATTGAGGTAATAAAATTACCGCGCGCGAGGAGGTTCGATCGCGTGCGAATCTGCCATAAAATTTCTCTCTCTCACTCTCCGCGCAGCCCGACGCAGTTTCCGCGACAGCCGCAGAAGGAAGAAATACGGAAATGAATAATCGCTCCTCCGCCGCCGTCGCTGCTGCCGCTGCATATCGAGCGGCGGCGGAGCCCTCGAGAAAGAGACGTCTTCGAGTTTGCACAGCGCGCCGCTGTAAGTATCGTATTTCACACTCGGCGAGCGCGAAACGCGGCCCCGTCTGGGACGGGGTGAAATCGGGGAGATTTTTGGGGGGGCGGGAAGGCACACACGCGCACACACACACGAACTGGACGACACGTAGACGTATACAGTGATGCAGAGACAAATATGACAGAAAACACTGGCTAAACAGTACAGAGAGAAAAGTGAACGGAACAAACCTTGCCGTGAGACTTGAACATACAGGACGTCCCGGCGAATAGCTGCATCCGAAAGAAAAAAGAGATATGTTGAGATTATATGCGTTATGTTTGTATAGGTAAATATAATATGAGGTGGGTTTGTTGTAGGGAGAAATATGTGTATTTAATTTTTTTTTTTTATTTATAATTTATAATCTTACTTGTAATAAATTATTTTACTATACTATATTTTGCTTCTCAATGATTCATGCATCATAAAAAAAATTATTTTTTATAAAGAGATAAATGTAGATTGATAATGAATGAAACAAAGTTTAAACTTAGTATGTGAAAATCAATTTTAATTAATTTCTGTGTCATCTGAACCTATAACTATTAACAAGTAATTACTAGTAATAATTATAGTGCACGATAGCCATTACGTAATTTGTCTTAAACAAATAAGAATATAGTACACATTATAAAAATGCTTATCAATTTCCAGAGTTATTACGTAACTACAAATTAAACGAGTACCTTTAAAGATGAATCTAAATTCAAACGACGCTCAAACACGCTGGACGTTTATCTATCTCCCTTATAGAAAAGATAAAAGTCCAGCGGAATACGGCGCAAAATTCTTCATTAAGCACCATTGACTATACCATTAAACCTTTTTAAAAATCATAAATTAATGAAGATATAATCGAACGTTACAAAATAAAGCAAACCGAGGCCGATGTAATTGCTTAGCGATGTCAGTGATATCCTCAATTAATATTTCAGTCCGTCAGATTAATAGACTACTCTTACACAAGAGCCGAGCAGGTTGGTACAAACCTTTCGTTGCAGTATCGCTCGTTTATGTGCCGGACTGATTTATATGGAGCATAATTCTAAAAGGTTTTTATCCGTCGATGTAAACATATGCCTTTGTTAATAGGCTATTGCAGGATATGTCGTTCAAACAGATTGAGGATAATGTTCGTTAATATTCATTTATTAACAAAGTTTCGAAAAAAAATTTTTATACTTTATTTATTATTTAGATGTAGTAATTTAATGAATATGTTTATTATTATACACTGTATACACACAATGCATTTCTCTAAAATATTATCAATCTTTTATATTTTTTCCACACCTTTACTTCGCTATTTTTAGACCAATGAGTCAATTATGAAGAACGCCACAAGAAACAAAACAAAAAAATTTTCGGGCCCAAATCCCTACAACGTAGAATTAGGCGTATCGCCGTAAAAAATATTTTGAAATCTAACACCGCCATTAGAGATTCCTCAGTCACGAGTCAAATGCGCGAAAAATCATAAAACGCGCGGGCCGCTCTCGCAAAGAAAGAAAGGACGGGCGTCGGGACGAGAGAGAGAAAGAGAGAGAGGCCGAATCTTACACTCCGGAGTGCGTGCGAGAATGAAAGAAGTTTCGAGTGAAAAGAGTCAAAGTCGTCGCACGTGCCATAAGTGCCGGCAGTCGAGCGGAAGGGGTATTCGACGTAGCGCCTGACTTTGCAGTCGAATCATTCCGCGGCAGGACGAGGAGGACGCCGATATGTTGTTTCAGCGCTGGGGATATAACCTCGGATTTATGAATCCGCAGTTTTTTGTTTTGAGAAGGAGAGGATCGGCGTGACTTTTGGCCGAAACAAGTTTTCGGCGGATGATTTCATTGCATTTTTGTGGGAGATGATGGATGCGATTGAAATTGCCTTAAAAAGACGAAAAAACTCAGGCGGCTGCATTTATAACTGCGGATAAAGAAAATAAATTTAGAAAATCTTTTAAAAGAAATGATTTATTACACAGGCTCGTAGGATCATAATATTGAAACTATGCATGAATATTAAAATGCCATATTTAAAAATTTCAAAATTCCACAGCAGAATAACAAAAGCACCCATTCAAATTACCGCGCAAATCGCTCATGCCAAAAACAAGACACCCAATGAACTATCACCGCGGATACCACGGGACCCTCTAAATTCGACGAGTCAAGACGGCCGTTACGGCGGGCGGTTCCTTCATGCGGAGAGAAGAGCAAGCGGCAAGAGCCGCGCACATGTGGCCCACCGCGAGTTGCCGTAAGTCGCCTTTCTTGATTCTCTCTTTGTATCGACAAGACAAGGATTGTCGATCGCGCACGCGATTCTCCGCGCGGAAGCGAATTAGCAATGCGCGGCGATGTTTTCTTACTTTCGGTATAGAACTTTTTGCTTTCGTCGGAATTTAGCAGCGAATTTTTTGTTGTCTCGGCGACCTAGGAAGATTACGCGGGGCGATAGGTATTGTTGACTAACTAGAGTCGGCGAGCGAGACAGAGGCGCGACTGTGATAATTCGCGCATCCGTTTTCACGCTTCGGGGAGTCGTCTCGATAAGCGCGGAGGAAAACTGAAGCAAAAAGAAAATTAGCTATAGGAAACTATTAACAGCGCTTAAAAATACCCGATAACCGTAGGAATTTACTTAACTCGAAGCTAGTAAGTGCGAATGGGGAAAAAGTCGAGTCTTTAAAAAAAAAAAAAAAAAGAAAGAAGGTAAAGAGAGCCTTATTGTTGGGAACGGCTTCCGGTCGGTCGAGGGAACAGTTGCGCTCGATCCGCCGCGCAAACACTGCCCGCACGAGCCGAAAAGCTCCCAAGGCTATGAAAGTAAAGTGGCTGCGTTCGAATGTTGGTCTGATCGGTCAGTCAGGTAGTCGATGCGAAAGTGACGGTATCTGCAAAAAATTTGTATTGCTCGTAAATAAGAGTTTATTGCGTATGGGTTCATAATTGGAGAACTGGATGTAAACCTTTTTTGAATACGTTACTTTTAAAACGGTGGTGTACGTTATGCAATCCTTTCGTTCGGAAGGAAATATAAAATTGAACAACGCGTTTACTTATTGGCAATACTTTAAAGTATATTATTTTACTGCAATTATTTTGGGAAAAATTTTTGATGCAGTAGTTTTATTTTATATTTGTATAAATGGAAATTACTATCAGCATAATATTTTTTTAAATAATTCTTCACAAGAACACCGTCATAACTATTGGACTAGAACTGTAGTTGTCAAGATAATATTACGTAACAAATAGTACATACTGGCTGTACTGTATTTTAATTATAGGTTCGTTTCAATTAATCTGATACGGAAGACTTATTCCCACTCTGAATAATAATTTTGTGTAATGAAAGGTTTACCCAAGTGAAAAAATTTTGTACAGCTTGAATACAAGTTGTATACAAGGGCTGTATTCAAAAATGATTCTACATAATA
>UCOL01000519.1:0-61977 GCA_900474335.1 Ormyrus nitidulus
GGGGGGGGGGGGGGGGGGGGGGGAGGTCGTCCCTCCTCACTACCCGAATCCCGGCTCGTGTCGCGATCTTTCTCTCACGTAGTCGCGACGGCATTCCCAGTCGTTGCTACGCTCCTATTGCGATTCCAGGCAAGCAAATCGTGAGGTCGCAGGCACGCAAAGGAGTTCTTCTTCTTCGCCTATGTCTATTTCTTGTGCCAGCGAAATGTCTCTCCCCGCGGTGTCTGCTTGCCTCCTTTTCTTTTTTTCTTCTGGCGCTTCCTTCTCTCTGCAGGCGGCGGCTGCATTGCTGCGCAGCTTTCCGTGATGTGTTTATGATGATGAATTAAGCTCGCATGTTCGGGAGAGCATAACGTGCTTCATCTTGATATTTACGTTCTAATGGAATATATACCGCCGCCGAGGGAGGAGGCTTTCGTGCACGCCGCTGAAAACCAAGTGCAACGAAGGCGCTCTGGATGCGGAATTTTTTACGATTTTTATAGGCGCGGCGCATTCTTAGGCTTCGGCTGTGTAGACGCTTTGTTTGAATGATTTGCTGCTTTTATAATTATAAAATTAATTAAATGCATAAAATTGTTTTAACAAATCCATTCCCTTCACTTTTTTTTTTTTTTTTTTTTTTTTTAAATAGTCAAATATTTGAAACTATTTCGTTAATTAGGTCGTAAATGATAAACTCGATAAGTATAAGTTACTAAAGTCGAACGTAAAAAGCAGTCGACGAGGCGATATTTGCTGACTCGAAAGCCAACTTAAATCGTTAAAGGCATATTCTAAAGCCGCTCTCCAGCTCGTAAAAGATTTCAATACTTATCGGCAGTACTCGAATGCAAATGCCCGCCAACATCTTGATTACGAATTTTTCTCTCGCATTACCTTGTGGACGTTTTACTCTTGCTCTCCCCTCCCTCTCTCTCTCTCTCTCTCGCCGTCAAAGATTCGCGAATAGAATAATCGAAAAAGTGCGGCGACTGCGAAGTCCATAGTGTCGCGCCGCGCCTCCGCTACTCTGATTGTATTTAAAATTGAAAGCACCGGGGGAAATGCACCTCTCTCTCTCGACCCTCCTTCCCCCTCTCCGCCGATATTAGCATTGCAAAACATAAAAACTTTAACGTCGTTAGCGAATGGTTCTCCAATAAAATATATACGAGCGCGACATTACAATTTCAGCGGCGTTTCCAAGGGGGGTAATTGGATTTAATTTCGCCCTACTTAACATTCCCGCTCTCCTTCGACGCTAATCATTCCCCGATGCGTTTTCCTCTCGCTCTTAACGCACCTCGCATCTGTGCTGCGCGCGCCGCGCGGAATTTTCGAGCAGTCGCGCGCGCGGACTCGGGAAATCGGCTCTCTTTCTCTCGATGTGCGTGCCCCGACGACGAAAAAATCGAACGCCGCGCGCGACCGTTTTCTCGAAAACGAGTTCCCGATTAACGAGAGCGCGTATAAAAACTTGCGTCGCCGAGCCGGGAAAGGGGGAGATATTTTTATGGCGATATTATACACAGTCGCGTTGCGGCTCTCGAAATCGCCGCTGAAATTCTGAAGAGGTCTTGAGCGCTGATGAGGCCAATGGAGGGGACGATCGTAAATTCATTAAACTCCTGTACTAATGAGTTTTCGATCGCGCCTATTATTGTTCGTCCGCGGGAGTCGCCAGGCGCGGAGAGAGAAGACGAGGAGAGAAAGAAAGGAATTAGTTCCGCCTTTGAGTTCCTCCCGCCCCTCCCGGTTTATTGTGCCTCGGCTTGACGCGCCGCGCTTTATAACGAAATTATGTACGCGAAAGCGGCCGCCGATTGTTTTCTCTTTTTCGCCAATGCGCCCGGCGCTCTTCTCTTTTCCCGCAGCACGAGGAATCAGCGCGGAGGCAGCTGCAAAGACAGCCGCGGAGATAAAATATAATAGCGAGTAATGAAACGCGTATATAACGTCGATGACGAAAGATATGGAGATGCCCGCGAATATTTTTCCCGATATTGTCGCGCATTCATTCGGTTTCAATCTCACTGCCGCGCGGTGCTTTTTCTTCTTTTTCTTTTTTATTATCACGTTAGCGTGATTAAAAATAGGCGTAAAATCGAATTCATAAAAAAAAGGAGCGGGAAACGTAGATTGCGCGACTCGATAATGGATTTGTAATGGGTTCAGCCGCGAGACCATTTGTTTAATAACTTTCGTATCGAATTTACTGCTGCGTTTCCCGGAAGGTAAATTAATTGCCATTTTTTTTTCATTTAGTCACAATAACGCAATTGGAGAGATATTCGCGCGAAACTAATATATTTAATTGAAATTTCATTGGAAAAGTGGGTTTGAACAATCGGAACCCATTGCGTTTTTGTTGATCTTAGGTCACGCGTTTGTTGCACCATTCGTTGATATCGGTTAATTAGAACGCTTTTGAAGCTAATCAGTTTTACTGTTTTAAATTGACAAATTTATTTTATATACCTTACTTATTCTTACTTCAAGTAATTCACCAAGAAGCATTTAGGAAAATAAGTGCCTTCTTTTCAGATGATTAATGAAACATTATTAACTTATTTAGTTTCTCTAAGATATTTTCTTTAATATATTTTAAATTGAAAAGATAATAAAACTCGGAAACAAATGTTAACCAACAGCAATTGCTTCTAATTGGCACTTCATTTCTGCCGGTACCTAAATTGAAGTCCAGGTGTTTGATGCGAATCTACAAATAATCAGCTCTAATTGATCCCTTTTCCTGGAAACGGTTTAATTTTCATCGAAAGGGGTTCGAATCAAATCACACGATTGAACAGCTGCAAGTAACCGGCGTTCGCTTCAACCAGTACTCGCCGACGTAAGCCAACTCGAACTTCTCAGCGACGATCCATCAATATATATGCCTCGCCCAAAGTGTGTAGCTCGAAAGAGAGTAAAACCAGCCTGCAAAGTGGCGGCAGTGCACGAGCAATACGTCGTGGCGTGTCGGCGGAACGAGATTTTCGGAAAATTCATTTCTCGCTCTCGGTTATTTCCTCTCGAGCGGCCGCGCGAGCAAATCGCGACTGCTGCGCGCGCCGCAGTCGTTCGCCGGGAATTCCGAGTAAAAGCGCCGAGTACAGAGAGAGACTCTCGATAACGGAGCCGAGGCAGGGGAGAGCACGAGTGGGCGACAACGAGGTCGCCTGCGAATTACACTCATTGGGCATTCGATTTATTATATACGCGGCGCGGACGTTACGGCCTGTTTTTAGCCCCGCTGCAGCTCCCTTGCAGTCGGGACGTATATATACATTTTACGGGCTCGGTGACCAAGTAAACCGGCCGCCAGTCGGTGCATTCGAAGTCGGCGACTTTGCTCAAGATCTCTCTCCCGGTGAATTCAAACGGGCTGCGGCAAGCGCCGCGTTCGGGCTTTTCTACTGCGGCGCGTAAACAAAGCCCCCGATGCGCGAGACGGGATCGAGAGAGAGAGAGAGAGAGAGAGAGAGAGAGAGAGAGCAGAGGGCTACCCGAGCCGCTGCCATTGTTTCGCCGCGGCCTGTTTTCGGTTCCGAAAGAAGACTCGGCGGAGAGGGCACTCCGCTAATTCCCTCGGAGTGATCGGCTGCTCTTTTCGTCGGATGTTTGCAAGTTAAAGGAGAGAGGAGGCTTTTGAATTTCGTTGGTATCGAGATTTTTAAAAAAATTGTTCGAGCTGCCTGAAAAATTCTGAAAGCAGTAAGAAACGCGTCTCTCGATTAAAATAAATATTCTTTTGGAAATAATTAATCGGATGAAATAAAGTATGCAACAACACGACGTGCGTTTCATTAGCTGTATTAAAAGTAATTAATGTAAATAAATTATTGCCATGAATGAAAATACACTATGCAGGCGCTCGGCGCACAATACACGTCAGCATTGACGAGTTTTATAAAAACATGATTAAATTATCATACCGAAAAAAGACATCGTACACAAGATATAATAAAAATTGTACGGCTTCCATACATAACCAACGAGGCGAAAATAAAAAGGTACACGGACCTCTTTATGAAGCTCGAATTTGTTATTCAATGTAGGCAAAATTGAATTATCCAGGATTCTCTCGTTCGTGAATCGTGCCTTATGAAGTAAAGACCGATCGCTCGGAGGCCAAAAAGAGGAAGATGTCTCTCTTTCGGAGCGCCTCGGTTAGCCTACTCAAAAATGACCCATTCACTTATTCAGAACCCGGAGAACTGACACATCAAAGATTCCCATAAGAATAGCCCTCGGCGGCGACGGCCCATGGCGTACACCCCGATATTTTATTCATGAGGCGGTCGCATAACTTCCCCTTCCCTCTCTCTCTCTCTCTCATCCCGGCAATCATAAACAAATAACTGTTATTCAATGAAGCCTACCTTCCCTCTTCGCACAGACGACTCGTTAAAAGTCGACAACGCGGGCAGGAATCGCGCGGCTTCTTTATTTTCGAAAAAAGAAGTCCCCCCCCCCCCCACCTTCCGGCATTGACGAGCCAGCCGAGAGAGAGAGAGAGAGAAAATTCCGCGACGAGCTTCCAAAGGGCGACGGGGAATTTTTCCTTATTCTTTCTTCCGCTTTTATTAGATAAGAGCCGAACGAACGAACGAACGAACGCTCCCTTCGCGCTGGAATGCCTTCCGGTCGCGGAAGGTATACAAGCCGGGGCATTATAAGACGCCCCCGAGGAGAGAGAGAGAGAGTCCAGGACAAGGACGACAATCGTTATTGGATTGAGTTATAAGCCCTTCTTTCTCGCCTTGCCTTCGCTTTCCAGCGCGCGGCGTCAGCCTCTTTCTCGCGGATGCACGCCGCCGCCGAGAGGTTTGATTTATGCCCCCGGAGTTTCCGAGGGGATTAATAGCGACGTATCGACGAGAGAGGAGCGCCGAGCTGTTTATGGGGCTGTTACGCGCCCGGCAAAAGTCGCCTCGCGGCGCCGGTGTTTTCATCCTTTATTGATACTTGCGCCTTTATCGCGGTTTTTTCAATTTCGTAGGCGGATAAGGGGCCCGGGCGCGCATCGATTCCCGAGAAATAATTGCGGCTCGTCGCCGGGAGAGGTGTCCATTCGTCGCTTTTCACCGAGGCCAGGTAACGGCGCATGATAAATTTTAGCCGAGTTATCGCCGCTTTGTTGGGATTAGACGCGCTTAATTTCAACGGGTTTATTTCGAACAATGTGCGCGCGAGGAGCCTTGCGTTTTTTTTAGGCGAGCTTTTCGCAACGTGTACTTCTCGGTATAATAAAGTTTTCTGCGAAATATTATATTATATTTTCCGCCTGCGGAAATCTTACATACGCAACACACGTTTTAGAGAGATTGAAAGAGCTGCTTACTCAATACTTTCCAACCTTTCATATCGGATTAAACAATATACGATACGTGGCCTGAAAGATACTAAGAAGGCAAGAGGCGGTTTCGAGCTTATACGAGGATTATTGCTCAAGGAATACATTCAATATTATCACACTGTGTTTCAAATGAAGGCAATAACCGCGACTGCTGTTAAAAATTCATTTAATTCGACGGCGAGAGAGAGAGCAGGTCGAATTCGCCGTTCCAAGTGGAGAACAAGCCGCGCGGAGCGCGAGGTTAAAATCGCAAAAAAAAATGTTAAAATATGCCAGTTCCAATTAAACTGAAGGAAAAACGGGCGGAAACTCCATAATGGAAAACGTCGAAAAAAAAGTAATTTCAACTCTCTTAAAAATTTCCCTTTTTTTTTGTTCCCTCCCCCCCCTCCCTCGAAGAAGCGCGTTTATAACTCACTTTGAAATCTACTTAAATGACCTATATATATATATAAGCGGGGGTGGGAAAAGAAAGAGCGAGGAGAGGAGATGGAATTCGATATGACGTAGTTCTGGAGTAGCGCGCGGACATTACAAAGTTTTCGTTACCATTTGCGCGACCGACTTTATACATCGTCAAGTCCGCTTTTCTCTCTCTCTCTCTCTCTCTCTCACTCTCTCGCACTTCTAGAGCTCCTTCGTCGGATGTATACGCGCGAATAAGCGGAAATTGGATCGTAAAGAGAGCCAGACTTTGCCCTTTTTTTCCTCGCTGCCTCTCTCTCTCCCTCTTTTTTCCTCCGCTCTGGCACGGAAGAGCGAGAGAGGGAGAGAGAGAATCCACAGTCACGGCTTTCAATTCGCCTCGGCTTCTCCCTTAGACGATTCTTACTCACCACTCTGATATCTAAAACTATTGTAAAGGGACTCTCAAATTGTTTTACGTCTTTTTACATTCGCGCTTTTTCTCCCTCCCACCGGAGAGAGAGCGCCATTCCATTATGCCCCGGGAGAGGGGGAGAGGGAGCCGCCTGTGCACTTTAAAGAAAATAATCGCCGACCGTTGATTACTCCTGAGTCCTTTTCATCGTTTGCTATCCTTCGATTTTGCGTGCTTTCTCCTACTTTGAGTTCCCGCTAGAGGGGATTTTACGATAAAGTGTGGGATCTGTTAGCTATTTATTAACTATTAGTTATAGCTGCAGAAATGTAAATCACTTCATTGTCTAATAAATATTGATTTGCCAATCGTTCGTTAAATATTTATTAATAATTTTTGTGAAATTATATAGTCTTTTAAAATAGAATCGATACAAAATGGTGCAAGAATGCTGTTACATTCACAATGAATAGTACATTGCAGTAAAATATTCAGAAAATAAAATAATAAAATAATAAAAAAAGTTATAATTCACTTTGTAAAATGAATGGAGTAGATTAAATTCTTGAAGAAAAATGCGATCGCAGCTTTTTCTCCGAATTGGTATGACGTGAAATAAATTTTTGCATAAAATAATAATATAACAAACTCAAATGACCTGCATTTTAAATTTATTTGCTTATTCAACGAATTTTTTTAAATACTTTTTTTGCCCTTTCGATTTAATGAAAAAGTTCAAAGGAAGAATTTTAATTTATACACAATAACCATTCACTATGCTGTGTCCATATTTTTCAGAATTTCAATTTAAAATTGCACTTTGTATATAAAGTTTAAATTTAATCGAGTAAAAAAAAACCAAGATCAATGAAAACAATTATTTATAATAAATGATTTATTTTTACAGTTGATTTAATATTTCCCTGGAAAACATAAAATCAAAACTCATTCAGATTCAGCGAAAGTGATTTTCAAGCAAACATTGAAGTTTTCGCAATGCATTTAAAATAAATACTTTCAATTTTCCAGCACAAATTTTCAAAGAAACTCGCAAAACGATTGCTCTCTTTTGCTTCCACAAAGGCAAAATAAAATATGCAACCTCAACATAAATTAAAATTAAAAATCATTCCCAATAAAAAAAAAGCAGTCGGCAACGCGACATAAAAAGAACGCTAGACAGCCGCCGGGCGAGAATAAAATTACCAGCAACAAAAAAAGAAAAGCCGAAGGAGGAAAAGTATAAAATAAAGCCGATAAAAATGCGAAGAAACGCGGAGAGAGAGAGAGAGAGAGCCGCTCTCGCTCGCGGGACTGATGAATGAGAAATCCTATTCAGCGACAGTCGAGCTCCCGAGCAGGTATATATACACGCCGGGCGTCTCTCTCTCCGCTCTCGCCACGTACGCTGCATGTCAAGTGAGGCTTGCTCGCGCGCCTCGTGTAATGACCGCCGATATAAACTCCCGGCGGCGCTCGCGGGGAAGACGGAGCAAGATATTTCAGAGGAAATGAAGAGGAAAACACGATTTCAAAGGCGGAAGCTCTCTGTGAAAGAAGCCCCCAGCTTTTTGCGCGCGCGCGCGATACTTTTTAATTTTAAAAATCTCATTACCGAGGAGCCTGCAATCGTAGTCGGGATTTGTTTATTTGCCGCGATAGCGAATGTAACCGGGAAGAGCGTTGTAAGCTGAGCTGTTGCTTTAAATAAGTGCATGCCAGGCGAGCATTTTTTTTTTTTTTTTTTTGTTGTCTAAGGCGACAAAGCAATGTTACGCTTATTATTTCGTGATAAATGTGGAGCAGCGCAATGAACCCGACGTTTAAGGAATTAATTAGAGGAATTGTTATCTTTCTGAAGGACCTCGAGCCAATTTGTGAGGGATCAAATTGTACGACTAAATCGTGTGTCCGAGGAATTATTAATTCATAAAATTTGTGAATAATGATAACTGACGTTTAGAAAGTGAAATCTGACCTCAGCCGACTAAATCAGATCAAAACGAAAATATTAACCTTGACTCGTTGGAACGTCAAAGCAGATCAATAATAAAAATTCAACGAAGACACATCTCCTCTTAAAGTTCGTGCTAACAAATTAAATTTTCCTCGCAGCGGAGGGCGGCCTTTATAAATATTTTTCATTCCCGGAACCGCGACTAACAAAAATGCACGCCTCGTCCTCGCCGCGAAGCCGAAACACCAGCAAAGAGACCCGCCCCTCTCTCTCTCTCCCTCTTCGCCCCGAAGAAAATTCATAAAGGACAAACACACTGTGCAGGCAAGAAATTTATGTACATCTCATTAATTACGCAACGTCATAAGCTCGTTGCCGCGGCGCCATCAGAGGCTCCCCCCTCCCCGTCCCTCCCCCTCCCACTCTCTCTCTCTCTCTGTGCGCCACTTTGGAAAGCCAAGAAACAAGATAGTTAAATGCAAAACGAGACAGCAGCATAAAGGATCGAATGAAGGCCCCCATTTGAGTGTCAATTTACATCGGAGCCGGTCGGCATCGCCCTCCCGCACAATCAACGCTCTCGCGCATGCGTCCCTCCGGCCAATTTGCGAATTGCGCCAAGTGTCAAAATTCCCGATGCTTTTTCATCCCACCTGTTTTTTTTTCTTTTATTTTTTTTTTCTTTTTTTTTCGTTACCCGGCAGTTGGTCGGGGATTGGCCTCTGCGTGCGTTCTCGCAATTTGGCACGGCGACGGGGGAACAATTAGCCGCGATTAAAATGCGCGACGCGGCCGAAGCGTTGATGATAAGTTAGCCCGTTAGAGATGAGTGCGAGCGGCCGTTAATGAACGAAATAAAAGGAAGGGTGTGCTTTATCCTGGGGAGGGCTGCTCGATAGATAGCTGATCCGCGAATTGCGTTGGACCTTATATAGTGCTGCGATTTGGTTCAAGGGGAGGAAATGAGGTCGGCGCTTCTGGAAGATTTTGGATTAAGTAAATGAAAGTTAAATTATTCTGGGTAAAACATTAAACAGGTTAAAGTTTTAGTGCAGTTTTGCCAAAACTTAAATAAGTGCTGATGTGAATTTTAATAAAACTATATAGGAAGAAATAATAATTGTGTTGATTGTCAATTATTTACTGTATTAATAGAGCTTCACGAATCTTAATTATTTTTTTTATTACTTTCCTAAAAAAAAGTAGCTTGACACACATTACTTCAATTTTAGCTTTTGTTTTCATAAAGAAAAAATCAATGAACTAAACCAAAATACAATCTAATGCAAAAGTTATTAATAAATTATAGCACGTAAACTGCAGGAGCAGCGGAAAAAAAAGTTAACCAACTAGAAGTATTAAACATCAAGATTAATTGAAACTACAGCAATCGAAAGTTTGAAAATAATAGCTACTTTCAACAAACATTGTTTCAGCGCAGGCAGCTCGTAAAGTTCTCGGAGTTTCGGAAGTACCAAGTCGTACGGAATTAAAGGTCACCGTACAAACCTTTAATTTTGAAAATGCCAGTACAACAGAAACTCTCGAAGCTTCGGCTGCGAGAGAAAAAAGAGGTCAGCTCTCGCCTACCTTTCCGAGAGAGCCGAACTTCTCGATAAGTGCGATTTGCTAAAAAAATGTTAAATCTATCACAGCGATTCCACGGGAGCCACTTCGGCTCGACGCGCGAAACGCTTTTACGATCGACAGGCCGGATTTCGATCTCGAAGATGAGGAACGCCTGAGCCGCGCTGTAAATACGAGCTTATGTACACGAAAAGTGAAGATAATCTCGATTGCGGCTGGAACTTCATGAGAGAGAATCTAATCTTCGCGAAGCACCGGTGCTTCCATTAGCAGCTGCATTTACGAGGGACTTATGAAACGTCTGAGAATGCAGAATGGTGTCAATGCATTTGGTGAACGTTTAGTGCGGAAATAAATTTATAGCAGCAGCAAGTCGTGTCGTTAGAATATTTTAATGTGTATTATTAATTTTGGAGATAATAATGATATTACCAAAACAGTGTGTGTTAAAGTAAAATTATATACCGTTAATTAAGAGATCGCTTAAGTGAAATTCAGCGTAGGAATAATTATCTGGAAATTATTAAATTTCCTGAAGAATATTATTTCCTGGACTAATTCAATCAAGCCAGTCTTTATATTTAACAATAACTTATTAAACTTCCCAAGTCAAAGAAAATTAAATTTCCGGAAATTGCTCTAAAATGCGGACAAAGTGCATCGAAATAGAACTAAATATTTATAAAAACTCTGCTTAACCAGATCTTACTTATTCATTAAATTTCTTACCAACTTAAGAGCTTAAAATTTATTCAAAAGAATAAGTTTTCAAGAAGTCAAATTGAGAAATTTGCATTATCAACTAGGTGAGAAAAAAATTTGCAGCAATCTCGTGAAATTTTCAATTTTAATTCTCCGAAATTGGCGAGTCCGCCGTCGCTTCCCCCCCGACGTCCGACGACGTCCCCCCTCTTACGTCGTCGCCGCTGACAAAAGCAGCGAAGAAGAAGGCGAGAACAAAAAAGGAAGCCGAGAAAAATGACGACTTCCTTTATTCCCTCGGTAATCTAATCAATGCCGATCATACTTGCAGATTCGCGGCGCTGCCCGTCGGCGCCGTAGCCATTTTTTTTTTCTTTTTTTACCCTCCTCCGGTTCGTTATCGGAGACGCGAAATCGCGCAAAAAAGATGTGTCGACGAGCGCAAAGGAAAAGGAAGGGGGACCGCCGGTGTAAAAAAAAGAAGGGGGAGGGGCGCTTGTTTTAGGGGAAAACTTGGCCGAGGTATAATTGGAGGCTGCGGCCGAGAGATTTTCCGAGTTTTCCGAAACACGATATTTTCCCGAATGGACAAGTGCATCGGATTTCGTTCGGGGCCGGTAGTTCCAGTTTCTGACGGCGCCCGGAGATTTGCCCCTTTATATTTATGGTTTTCCGATGCCGCACTTCGCCGCGCTGCTTTTGTAACGCGAAAAGTCATTATCGCTATTCTTCGTTAAACATCCGAGTGGAGCTCGAGCTGCGCGAGGCGGAGTAATTTCGTTTTACTAATTTGTCGAGATGAGGCCGAACTTTTTTTATTCGAGACTGTATCTCCGCTTTTGGCCTGTTCTTTTTTTTCTAAGCGCTCTTTTTATCATCCAGCTGCACGGAAATGGCAAATTTTCGAGCGCGGTTTGCACAAAGTTCATTTTATATCAGCCATATCTTGGTAGAAGATTAAAGTTTTTTTAGTCAATTGACTGATGATTAGACATGTTTTTTGTAATCGCTATAAACTCGATTTAGTGTTTTACCTGCAAGTAAACTATTTACGCGTGTTTTAAAATTAAATGAATCTGAAAAATAAAAGGCAATATAAACAATATAAATATAGAGAAAGAAATAAAATTAAATGGAAGAGGCTATATTAAATGCAACAAAAATTTCTGAGAGTGAAAGCGAGAATCCTAAAGTGATATTTTATTCACGAAAATCATTTCACCAGAAACAGTTTAATTAGTTTAACTGATAATTATGAAGAATTTTACTGACGATAATGAAGAAGAAATTTAGAACACAAATATGTACATGAGTGGGTATACTTGAGTTATTAATGAATGCACAGTCATAAAACTTCCATCGGGAAATTTAATAACGTTATCGAATACCCGATAATTTCGTAAATTCGTTTCACTTGACTCTCAAAGGAAAATAGCAATACATTATATTTATAATTAATCTCACGAGACATGAAAGCTGTAGACAATCCCAATAATTACTATTTTACCGGACTATTCGGTTTAATTGAAAAAAAAAAAAAAAAAATTAAAACTTGAAACGAATTTTTTTCCAACAAATTATTCGAATAAAAACGAACATTGTAACAAAAGAAATGAATAAGCGCAGCATAAAAACGGCAGAAGCAGGCATTTCAAGCAGAAAAAAAAATCAACCGTGAACTTGTAATATCCCGGAGCTGAGCAAACGACCGGCAAAAAATTAGAGCACCGAAAAACAAATGCATCTCTTTATTGGCCAACGAAATGAGAAACTAAAAGCGAAGAAAAAACCGAGAGGATGCTTTTTTAGTCTTTTCCAGCTTCTGCGGGGAGATTCAAAGAAATTTTCGAAATGAAAATTTAATAACGTTGGCCCCTTCGACTCTAATAATGCCTCCTCAAGCGTATAAATCATTTCCGCATAATTAACCAGATTCGCGAAAAAAATTTTCATTTGCGTCAGAATTTGAACTCTGCACTGTGCTCGTATTACTTATTTTGAAACTGACCGAACCGACGCTTATCTTATTACGGAAAATATTAACTCGACACGAGTCTGACACATTGACAGCAGGACCAATAGTACCTTTTTAATAAAGAATATAACATATATTGCTTTCAAGCCGAGTTCTCGTTAATTTAATCACACAAACAAAGGAAACACTAATGTAGCTCCAATCAACTCAAACGTTTACCAACTGTAAAAATCCAGATTACTAATTAAGCTTCATCGCAGCAATCCATCACCGAGCTCCGATAATCGAATTTACGCTCGGAATTCCCCAGACGGCGCACTCAATCACATCGCCGTATTCTTAGCTACTCCCGATGAGCAGCAGCAGCAGCAGCATCAGCAGCGCGAAGCCCCGAAAAGCGAAACCGAAAATTTGAAAAGCCCTTTTAAATAAAACATGCCCGCTTCGATCCTCTCCCCGCTGAGCCTCCGCTCTTCCATTCACGGGCCTTCGCCATTTTTATTTTCATTTCCCGGATCCTCGATTTTCTTTTGAACCGAGAGTCGGGGAGAGGCTCCGCTCGCGAGGAAATATTAAGTAGGGAGAGAGAGAGGAAAACGAGCCGGGAAATCGAAGGAGCGGGAAAAACTGCAGAGTGTGCGAGCGAGAAAAAAATGAATAGCAGACGTACATTGTTATCGGCGCGAGGGGTAAATGAACCCTCTCTCTCTCTCTCCCTCTCTCTCTCCTTCTCTGCTTCCTTGAATTTTCCGATACATGTGCGAAGGGAAGGAGAGAGAGGCCAGTCTTTTGCGCACACGCCAACGGGGAAAAAATGCAAATATTGCTCTCTCTCTCACACACTCGCCGGTGAAAATTTATGCCAACTATTTTATTGCCGCTTTTACTCGCGCGTTTCCGCGCGCGAAATTACAAAGTCGAGATTTGCTTTTGGAAAAAGCGCTCGTTTGCCCCTCTTTTGGGGGGAGGGGAAAATTAATTTTTTTTTTTCAAGAGCCTTTGATTTTTTTTTACGTCGTCGTTCGATAAAACTGGAGGTACAATGAATTGGGAAGGCCGTCGATAACTGGGTCGAGCGGAATTTTAAAAAAGGCGCAGGGGAAGCCGGGAAATTTTTTTTTTTTAATTGCTTTTGAAAACATTTAATGGCGCGATGAATGTATTACCGGCTATAAAAATGCCTTTTATAGCCGACTTTTTTTTTAACTATTCTAGGCACGTATGACTTTTCAAGTTTTTCAAACTTCTCTGTTGGGGACCGATGAAATGAAAAGTTCGTTTTTAATTAAAAATCGTTTAGTGGATAAGCACGGAGCTTTAATAGTTGCGTTCCAATTTCTTTTCGCTTTTCGTTCGGGTGTAAAAAGCGGTGTTACATCGCCCGACCAAAATAAAAAAATCACTAACGAAAAGCACACTTTCATTTAGTAAGTAAACGCATAAAGAGGCTTTAATTTCCATGGCATGTTTTCACACACTTCGTTCCCAAACATCGAACTTTTTTTCGTTCGCTCCCTTTTAAAGGACTGTTATTTTCTGCCTTTAGGACCGTAAAAAAAATCAGCCCCCAACTCATTATTCGCGAACGGCCCGTAATTCAGCCCTAAAAACCCATAGTTTTCGACTAACAATTTCTGGCTTCCTCGGCAGCGGGCGAAAAAAAAAGACCGGGGAAGAATAAAGCCTATAATAATAGAAGCCAGGCAGTAAAAACTTATAAATGCAGGGTTCAAAGGCCGCCGGATAGGCTATCATATTTGCATTAATGCGGTCTTCGAACCTGCATCGTAATGCAACCTCGTCTGCATAATCTGACGTTATTGGATTCGTTTTTGTGCGTCCCGCGCCACACACATCTCCAGAAATTCGACGACAAAGCCGCTGTCGAGCGCTTCGAGCGTCGCCTCTCTCTGCAACTGTATTCGTCCGCGAGGGGAAAAAAAATAAATGAACGGTTAGCATTGATGCAATATAGAAAGTCAATTTCTAGTCGATGCGGAGAGTCCCTCCTGGTGCACTTTCTACGTTACACGTCGGAATAAAAACAATGCAATTTTCCGCTCGGAATGAGGAAAACATTCTGCCGCCGCTGCCACCGTCGCCGCTTTTAAACGCATGGATTTTCTTTTAGTGGGGAAAACGAGGAGGAGGAACGAAAAAAGCTCGCGATCGATTTTACCTCTTTTCGCGCGGTGTTGACTTTCTAAAGTTTGCCGAATAACAATGAGCGAAAAATAAATGATTTTATAATTAAGCGAAATGCATACGATGTTCGTTGCGTAAATACGTGCCGTTTTTGTTGCGTTGTTCCGATTGAAAACAATACACGACATCGTTTAGTTTTCCAATTGTGCGATGAAAGTGCGCTTTGTTTCACGTGTGTAGTTTCATTTGTAAAACTTGCATTTGCAAAGAAAATTGTAATTTTTTCATTTAACAAATCAATTATGCGCGCATAAAACCATTTTTACTTTTCACTTGAAATGCGAAATATGTATTGTTAAAATGCCGTTACGGCGACGAAAGCATATTACCATGTAAATAAAATTCAATGCAATTTATAGAAAAATACTGTTACGTTTTTTACGCATTCTTTATTTATTTTATTTGCCGCAGAAAAATTTATACTGCAAGTCAAATACGCTTCAAAAACGAACTCTATAGAGATTAGAATCTATAGAACTTTTAAATTTAAAAAACTAATCTTTAAATATCGGAAGACGAGCTTTGATTTCCAGGAAATAGGGGGAAGCTGCAGCGTTTTTCCACGAATAACGATCAAAAAAATTTTGAAATTCTACATATCCCCATTTTTGGAGAAAAAACATTTATTCGAACAACCTTAAATAAATATAAATATTACAGACGCGCAAAAAAAGCTTTTATTTAAAATTGTAAACGTTTTTAAATCAATATACCTAAAATCGAGACGTGGATATATATAACCGTCATCATTGCCACTCGTTCTACTTTGAAAGAGAAAAGGCTCTGAGCAAGCAAGAAAACCGAGTCCCTTAAAAAACCGGCGAAAATAAACAAATTCGCGCGTTACAGAAACGGTAAAAATCCTTCATCAACGCGTCCCGGCCTGAAATAACCGCGGCCTCCCTTGGCACTGAAAGAAAGCGGACACCCTCGCACTCGAGGCGCGCAATAATTACTCCTTGCGGGAAAACGCTGCCGCCTCTCCACACCCTCGACATCAAAGCTCGGGGCAAAAAAGGCCGGTGGCAGTGGTTCTGGCATCCATCCCGCCCCTGCTTACAAACATACACTCCACGGGTGCAACGACACCTACCCCAGCGGCCAGCAACTTCCCTCCAGCCCAACAACAACAACAACGGCAACAAAAAAGCGGAGGTGGAAGACGATAGTATAGCGAGGATGCTGTACGCACCGTGATGCAGCGACGCGTCGCAGGATCATCCGGAGCAGCTCGAGGACGACGACGCCTTCGGCAGCCTCATAGCACGGTGATTTTTTTGCGATCGGGCGGCAGCGGCACCGATGTACTCTGTGGAGAGGGCTGCAGACACTCGCGGTAGTTGCGGGCACGCACGGCGGGCGATCAATCGGCGGCGCACTCGGACAGCTGTCCGTCCGTCTTATTTTCGCGACGATGCACGATATGTCAGCTCCGCGGCTGCAGGCTTTGCTGCTCTCTCTCTCTCTCTCTCTCTCTCTGTCTCTTTCTATCTCTCTTGCTGCACACACCGTCAGAGATGCGCGCTATTCACAGATGCAAAGCTGCGCGGTCGCTATGCTGCTTGTGTGTGGGTGTGTAAGAAAAGGCTGGAGAATGCATGCGCTGCTATGGGGCGCCGCTGCGACATCTGATGGGAGGAGGCCGAGGCGCCCTTTGAGGGCGGCAATTTTAAATGATCTCTGTAAGGGTGGTTTCAAGGTGGTTTTGGAACACTGTTAGCGCGGGTAATAGTTTTCTTAGATTTTAATTTTTCCGAATTTTTTGGTTAGTCAAAGGATATGGGATGAAAGTAACTGATGAAATGCCTAACACTCTGTAAACTTGTGCTGTAATTTAAACGGAATTTCAGTTACTTATTCACATTTAATTTAATGCAAAGTTAAATTTAATTGTTAGAAGTCACTTTGGAATTGGGAAACATGACAGAGTTTAATTTTTAAATAAAATGTTTACAAATAAATTTCAGCAATAGATTTAGAGTACAAAAGAAAAAAAACAACAAAATTGTATATAGAATTTTTTTATTACTTTTTGCTTGTACTTTACAAAGAGTTGTAAAATATGGGTGAAACTTTCACATCTAACAGGTATTCCTTCTAAATTGAACATTCGCGCCGTTTTAAATTTTTCAGGTTTATCGAAACTTTATTCAAGTAATTGGCTAAGATCATACGTTTTAAAAAAGTCTACTTTTACCTGTAAAATTTAAAACGAACAAAATGTTTTCGAATGTACTTTTCTTGCAATAAAATATAAACTAATACATATATTTTCATTTCGAAATCTTTAAATATTTTATTACGTTGTATATTACTATATATAATATTACATAAACTATTTATTACACAAAATAATTTTCTTATAACATAATCTTTATATTAATAATTTTAATATATGCAAGTTGAAGAATACGAAGTGATCAGTAACAAGACATTTCCTTAAAGTGTCTTTATACCTGCAGTCCCAATTTTACTGGCACTTACATTTTACTACCCATAAAATATTGATTTTGCAATATGTAAATTTGTCTAAATATCTATTTAATAGAAATTAAATTTAATCGCTATTTGCTTATTTCTTTGCTTTAATAGAATATTATTTTTCATGAATGTAAAATATAAAGGCCAGTAAAACTATGAGCATCTCCTTAATGTCACTCATCATACGAAGGCTCATGTGGCACTTCAACAAAAAAAAAGAAAAAAGCATGACGCTCTTTCAAAAAGTATTGTATATGTACAACAGCAAAAACGCATACCAAAAACAAAAAACTCTCCTGTCGCGCACTTTACATTTATCATATTTGAAAGCTTCTTCGACCGAATCAAGGCACACATTCGCCACGCGGTAACAAAATACATTTACTACGCCAAAAATTACTTTTTCTTCTCGCTTTTTCTCTTCAGTTAGAACCACAAATCGCAAATACTCTTTATTTTCCCTTTAAAAAGCGTATAAAACGAGGAATTATTTTAAAAGCTTACTTCATTTGACTTAATCTTCAAAATTGTATTTATAATTTCACAAATAAAAATGTCAATCAAATTTGCTTGATCCATGACTCTGTTTTCATTCATTACCACACATGCACACTCACGAAAAGTTCACAATCTTTTGCACGTAAGTACACACACCTTCGTCAGTCCAATTTAAGGAGGAACGAAGAGGTAAACTCTATAGAGGTGTTGGCAAATCGTAAAAACTTAATTACAGCTAACTTTCTCTTTCTCCTTTGCCTTCCTAAAAGAACTTTCAAGCATTATTGTTTTTTTATAAATTTGAAAAATTGTTTCAACCACGATAACGCATACACTCCAGCACATAAAAGTACCGATATCATATCTAAGTAAAAAGTTTTGTCATTTACTGCAAAGATGCACCATTCATCTTCAAAAGTATACTTGGAAAGTTTCGTTTTATCATAAAGTTCGTGAATTAATTTTTCAAAATTAAAGTGCAGAGTAACGAAAGAATAATAAAAATATGAAAAATTTATTGAAACTATAAACAGTGGAAAGCGTTGTACTTTGCACAGTCGCAAAAATTTATAAATTACTCTTTAAACAATAAAAATTTTCTAATAAAATATAGAAAATTTTAAGTGTTATAAGCTATTTTTAGTTGTTCAAGTATTAAAAAATACTAACAAAATTGAAATACATCCTATAATCAAAATAAACTTGTACATTGCAACTACATACAAATGTCACTTATTCTATAAATAGCTTATCAGTACAAAGAAAACAAACGCATAATACATTTTTCCAAATGTAAACATCCAATCAAAGTATAACAAAACTAAATATAGCATTGCAGTTAAAAAAATCACATTAAAATAGCAAAGAAGTTGTACAGATTGTACAATTTACGGTTTGTAAATTTACATGCAATGTAGTAAATAAGACACGTTATTAAAATAAATAAATATTTGGTACGAAATTTCATGACATTTCCAAACATCTTTTATCTGCAGTTGTACAAAGTACAAAAGTTGTTCAATAATATTTTAATTCATCGAATGCAAAAACTCTTGGAGAGATAAAAGGATAGAAGGCTTTACATTATTTTCTTTCTGAGAAAGCAAGCCTTATCTTTTTCATAAAGCGACTAGCCTTGACAACGATGTTGAATGTGACAGAAAGAAAGAAAAAATTTCGCGATATAATTGACACACTTGTGACGCGGTAGACAAAGCTTTCGACAGGCTTTTTTAGTTTTGTTTTTAGAACCCGAGTTTTTCCCTCTTCAAAGTTTAAAAAGACAGCAAGAAAAAGCACTTATCTTTTGCCACTTGAATGAGGGAATGATTTTACATTAACGAAAAATGAAAAACGAAATTTCAGATAAAAGTGCATAATAAGCTGTAGATTCTCGGATTTCAAATACTCATATTTGATTAAAATTGTATCGTTAATTATTATACCGCATAACATAGCTTTGAGCTCCATAGGTCTATCGCATTCGTCAAACTCGTTGTCGTCTCGATGACTATAAAATAGTCTCGAACCATAAAAACGTGTATTGATTTTCTTGTTAAAAGACTATAAAATTGTCAAAAAAGTACATAGTCGTGTATATTATATTATATATTGTATTATTTCTTCAGTTTTCAAGAAGTAAGCAGTGATTATAATAAAATTCAAAATCTATAAGACCCCTTTTTGTGGTATTTTGTATATTTATTGGATTATTGTTAATTCTTTTTACAGCTTATCAATGGTTACTTTGAATTTAAAATTTGTTAATCATTGGTTAAATTAACATTGGTTAAATTATACGTCTATTACTGTTTTATGTGAACGCTAAATGATTTTAAGTTCTACTCGGTAATAATAGTCAAAATATAAATTTAATATTATTCTTAAGCTTTTTATTATTTCTAACTTTTTTAAAATACTTTAAATAAACTTATATCATTAACAAATAGTTTATTTTTTACATAAATTAACATTAGAAATGAGTGTAGTGTAAATAAGTTTTAAAGTTCCTAAAAACGCAATCTTATAATTCTTTGTATACTCTCTCTCATAAAAACATCTGATAAAAAAATTTCTGAATAATAATTGTAATGTGAGTAGCTCACAATCAAAATGGATTTAACCTGTTTTTAATATATTGCATATATCGGCGCTTTACAAATCGCTTATGTAAAAAGACTTTTCACTTAAAAAATTACCTATTGATTACACAAGTTTCCATTTTTATTCTAAGCTATTCACCTGAAAAATATCTTCATATATTCAATTATCATTTCTATAAATAACAAATTTACGGAGGATACGATAAACAAATATTTTGTTATAAAAAATGCTTCTATAATTAAAAAAAAACGAATCTTAAAGCTTATGGATTTTTCTGAAGAATAAGTCGACGATTACAATAGGCCAAGAGGAGTGACTTAATAAATACAATATAAATTTACTACAACGTGAGCTTATTTTTATATCATTTAAGGTAGACAATTGCGTTATAAGCATAAACTCTACAAATGTGATTCTTGCATATTTCCTTATCGTTGCACAAATATAGTTATAACTAAGATCAGCAACATGCTGTGGATCCGTCAAAAAAGGAAAATAAAGAGAAAAACAAAAAACAATAATCAATAAATGGAATATCATAGTCAACTAGAGAATTTTCATTCGTGTTACAAACATATTTACAATTTTATTTAATTGAATTAGTTAATCTATGAAGCACTTTTATTTTCAATATCAAACAATATATCACTTAGAATTTTTTCTTTATATATGCAATATATGCAATATCTAACGTTCGATTTTGTTTAATTTTTTTCATCATTATTATTTTTCTCGAATTCGTCTCGGACGAGTTTACGACTTTCGAGTAACGTTTTTTATATATCAAATATACGCTAAGTAGATTATTGAGTTTTTTCTCAGACGCAAACTATTAAATATTTTCGTCTTTGTCGCATTTTGCGAGTCTTTATTTGTAAATGCATAAAGAATCATATATGAATCGGAATTGTTTGAAACAATTACTATCTTTAGTCAAGTAGGTTTTGTCTCGTTAATTATATCCACTTGTTTTCTTTTATTTTTAATACTTCCATCCTAGCAGATTGTTTTTTTTTACAATTTTGGGCATCCTTTAATAATCGAGAATTGAATTGGTAAATAACCAATTCGTCGTTTTCTTAGGAAGTAAAAGTAAAATAATATTATGTATGTAGAGAAAAAGGTAGCATCTAGTATGCATATACGTATACATATATACATTATATTACAGGTATCATCATGAAAAAAGGAATCTCGCGCTAATCCACCCCAGCAAATCCTTGCGAACCCTCAATTGCTTTGATCAGTTTGTCCCTGAGTTGCTGGTAGCTTTCATAAGGTGGCAGGTCAATACGATTAAAACTGAAAAAAAAAACTTTTTTAAGTTTCTTTTTCATAATAAATTATATCTCAATTTGTAAAGTAGTAAAGTTTTTGAACTATGAAAATAAAACTCACATAATTAGTTATTACCATATTTAAATCCAAGTAATTAACTCATTATCATATAATGAGTAATTAAAAATTGCTATTTACAATTACATCTCATGTAAAACAGAATTTAAATTAACGACTTGACCTTACCGTAAATCAATAGTTTCACAATTTTTTCAAAACTCTTTAACTTCTTTACAATGATTGCTTCATAATTTGTAATTTAACGCTCTTTGAAACCGCGTAATATAAAATAAATGATTTAAACATACCATGTATGAGCCCTTGGATAGTTGTCAGGTGTACCCCATTTTTCAATAGTAAACAGTTGCGGTCCGTTACTTCCATATAATTCTTTGAAACCATTCATCGGTACTCTCGAAGTGCCTGTGACAAACTGAAGCAACCTTGGCCGCATTTCGTTGTTGAACGATAAGACCACCCTCCAGAACCACTGAACGGTTATGTGATTGGCATGATAATCTCCCTTATAAAGTGTATTCGACTTCCAATCTTTGACGTCGATGTGTTGAATACCACACATGAGAAGCTCAAGCTCATTTTCATCGAAGATTTTGACGAGCGTCAGAGGAACAAGTGCATTAAAACCTTCGAGAAAAGAGTTCATTTGATCCTGAACGCGTGAGACAAAACGCCACTGAATCACTTGACTTATGTACTCGTCCTTATTATCGTTGGTTACTGGAATATTTGCACCATTAGGTTTCAGTTCGCGCTGCGAAGTATGTCCAAAGGATTCCTCGTCAACACAGAAAGTGAGTTCGAGCTCGCTCGGATCGTTTTCTTTAATCCAAAGAAGGGAATTGTAGTACTCTGAATCAACACTTTCCATATCTTTGAGATCGATAGTCTTACTTAACATCATTTTATAGAATGGTCGAATGAAAAAGGCTGAAATTAGCGAAAGTTCATATTAAAAAATTTAATTTTATAATTTTTTTTTCAGTAACTAAAACTTAAGAGAAGCGTGAAAACGTACCATCAAGAAGTTTTCCGTGATACACAGCCATGCCAGCTATACGTCCGATAAATTTGAAGTAATTCAAATGTTCCTCATTGCACACTCCCGAGAAAGGATTAATTTGTAAAGTGTAGTTGTCCCTGAATTAAAATTATTATAAGCATTATAAATATTATAAAATATCACAACCCACATAATCGACATTTAAATAATATTATTCTTTACTTACATGGCAGAATATTCAAATAAGCCATAATAAGGATTAAACATTTCTTTAGATAATAAGAAAAACCATTCACGAGCGAGGCCACCATAATCAAGTCCTACTTCTCCTTCGAATTCAACCCATAATTTTGTTTTAAGAATCTCGACCCTATTTACAGAGCTAATGATGCGATAAGAATCTTCCAAAATGTTGTTCCGGCCAACTTTAATTTCAAACTTATTTGGAACATTATTCTGAAATGAATTAACATATCAATAAACCGTAATATTTGTTAAAAAAAAATAAAATTTAATGTCACTGAATATTTGGCTTACGGGTTTTCTTAATTGCGATTTTAAGTATTCATATTTCCGTTTGTAATCTCTAGAGTATGGAACGGCCTGCAAAAAAGAATAATTCATATGATGTAAAGTGTAAAATTATGCAAATGTTCGATGTAAAAATAACGTACCGGTCCTGCTATTTGAGGATTTGACATTCGTGGATCTTCCCACTGCGTTGTTCTTGTATCTAAAAATTAAAATCAATCAATTACAAGGGCTGTAGAAAACTGTTAAAATTAACTCGAAAATTCTTTGGAAAAGAATAAACAAGTTTAAGACTTACACACAAAATTAAGATTATTATTAATTATTAATATCAAAAAATCACAATATCTTACTGTGATCAATAAAGAAGATTCTTCCATCAGTGTGAACTCTCTCTTCCCAGCCCTCAGGTAATGGTCCCAACTGATCAATGTCACTCCTTGGAGTTGCCGATGGGAAATTGTGCCAAGGAATTGAACTTGGTCTGCCTGTTCTTGGATCCACCCATGTCGTCGCTCTCTCATTATGATCGATGAAAAACATTCGACCGTTTGGTGCCAATTGCATGCTCCAACCCGGTGGCAGACCTTCGCTGTTTAACGGCTTAGGACTTTCCGCTAAGATCTTTAATTATAAAACCGTTTCTGTTAAGACTATTTGATTCTTAACCAAGACAAAAGTAGTATTGCGTCATCATTTAAAAGATTTGCAGTATTCAAAAGATTTGCAGATATAATAAAAAGTTGATAAACCTTTTGATTATTTTTACTTTGGCAATTTAAAAAAAGTATGATAAATTTAAGATACATGTTAACTTAAACAGCTCAGATATTATAAAAAATAATTAAAATAAAAAATTAAATTATCAGGTAAAATTTTTAAACATAATTTAAATAAACAAAAGTATACCTGTTCAGAAGATCGCCTAGAACCAGCTGGACTATCTACATTGTCATCATTCTACAGTAGAATAAAAAAATGATATAGTTGAAATACTAATTCTAAAGAAAATTTAAAAAATATGTTTTATTAGAATGTTAGAAGTTATTTAAAGTGATGTCGGATTCCTAACTTAAAAAGAAAATTTCAGTATTTAAAATCGAAAAAAAATGAGTCATGCGGTTTTTCCAGCTAGAAGACGAGTCATTCATAATTTTAAGTTTCGAAAACAGTAGTTGTTTTAATGTGTTTAAAGATTAAGTTTTATTACATTTTTTACCGATTTCAAAATCCTCTTTAAATAAATATTATACAATTATAGTGGTAAATATAACTAAAGAATGTGATTAAAAATATCCATACGTGCTTGTGTGCAACTCTTTGTGTGCATCATACTTTAATTTAAGATATCTAACTTATACATTTTAGTTTTCTATTGTTCATTTATTTTGCATTTAAACTATAACATATGTCATTTAAATGAAATCACGTGATTTGATAAGCGAAACATAACAGTGAATTAACCTTCCCAATCCCAAGCGGAAAATAATTCAAGCAAAGTACAGTGCTGGCTAAAAATCTTAAAGTCGCGAAGGGACTTCATTTGTACCACGTTTCTTTCTGTTATTTTCCTAACTCATTTCCGTTTGGGATGTAATAAATTTTAATCGATTGTATACTTGCTAGAAGAAATTTTCCCCAAAGCTTGAATGTAACATGTACCTGATTGTCATGATCAGCATGGTTATCAGATCGATTGATTGACCGTCCAGAGCCTTCGGATGCGTTATCATTAACCCTTTCCCTTAGATTTCTACCCTCACATTCATCATCCACCTCGGGAGACATTTCACCGTCCTTATTACACAAAACATGCACAAAATACTACATTCTGCATGCCAGTTATTTTAGATGCTTTATAATTTTATATTATTAAAGGTTTCTCTGCTGTTTGCCTAAATATTTATAGAAACCAGCTATGACTACCAATTAAATTATTTTCATTTATTAATGTTTAAATCATTCTAGACATAATTCTTATAATAGTATAAAATTATAAATGTAGGTACAAAGGGTACATTCTATGACATCGATGAAAATATCGATAAAAGGTAAAGTTTTTTCGATATTAACTAGTTAGTATTGGATTCTTTGCAAAACACCGATGTATATGGATTATTGTTATATTTTAGAAAAGATAGACTATTTAAATCTTACCGGCGTAATGCTAATGCCAGAAGTCCTTTGTCTACCTTCGGCATCATCAGCACTAATATGAAATCGTCTTTGAAATTCTGTAGCTGCCGTGTCTAAGTTTCGCTGCTCTTGTGTCACTCCTCCAGTCGGCGCACTATTCCTATAAATGTTTTTACTTTAGACGAATCAATTTTACTTATACCTAAATAGTTTTTACTTTAAATGAATCAATTTTACTTATTTTCTTAAATTAAATAAAAATATTAAATTTTTTTTAAGACTTACGCTACTGTAGGTCGTTCCCATTGCGTAAACCGAGCTATGTGATTAACATAGTAAGTTCTTCCATTGGCATCTTGTCTTTCCTCCCATCCCGGAGGTAATGGACCAATCGACGATATCTTAATTGAATATATATTATCGTTAAAACAATATATAAATTTATTTTCTCATATTTATTGCATACAAATTTAGATAATAACCAATACCAAAGTTTTAGGGCATTTAGTTTCATAGTTTAAACAAAAAAAATTAACATTGAAAATTGAAGTAATTGAATTAATTGGTCTTATGCAAAAACTACGTTTTGAATTTTTAGGAAAAAAGAATTGTAGATAAATTAAAATTCAAGGATCCTTTACATAAAAAATATATCCAAATATAAAAAGGTTATGGTTTGACATTTAAAGCAATCATTCTGAGACAAATCAATGACTTTTAGATTTTTATTTCTTATGTAAAAGTATGAATTATTGAAAGTGTGTAAAAATTAAAAAAGTTATTATTAATTAATTGATTGCTTTAAAATTCTTTTTAAATTTTCAAGAATACTAATGTAAATGTCACTATAATATAAATAATATGTGTATATAAATAATATATATGTATATATAAAACTTGTAATAGCAATTGTTTATGAATTCTCTTGTAATACTTTTTTATTACTTTTATTCTTATTATGAATAACATAGCAAAAACATTTATGTAATGAAATAAAGTTATACAATTTCTGAAATATGTTGTGCAATATGATGTTGTAATGTATTTCACAAAAAACTTAAAATGAAAAAATACATACTTTAATTGTTATTAAATGTATAATTTATTTTTAAAACCTTACTTTTTAAATTTTCACAAACAGTTTTTCTAATTTTACGAAATATTTAATCAGATAATAATATCTAATTTCTAATTTATAAATTATAATTGTATTATTAATATATTACCTCAGCTAGATGCTCCTCTGGAGTAAGATTTGAAGTAGGTGTTGGTTGATCTAAAAGTTCCCATCCTCCAGAGTCTGATGCTGCGTCTCCTTCTCCAGTATCAATGGCACCATTTGTATCTGATATATAGGCATGATATATTTCCAGTGTACCCTTAACCTTGGATCTTTGATTTGTACTGGAATATTAAAGAAATCAATTAATTTTGTTTATCATTCGCAATTATAACTTAATCTAAATTGACTAAAACATACACATAGAGGAAAAGTTTTAATGACTTTGACTTCGTTAAATATTATAGTGATATATTTTTTAAAAACGTCTACTGAAACAAAATATTCAATAATGAAAGTAGTATTACTACAAAATATTTTAAAAGTACTACTACATATCTAATGCATAACCAAATTTTAGTTATTTACATATAATATAAATAATACTTTTTCACAAGTTCAATACTTCCTTTTCAGATTTAAAACAAATAACAATTTGAGTATTCTTAAAAATCTTAATACTTTAAAAATAGGGAATAATATTTTGAAATATTGCACTTACTTTCGTGGACGAAGAATGTACTGTTTATTAGGAATGGCTCTACCTTCCTGTTCTTTTGGCAAGTTATTTAAAGTTAATTCAACCATTCCCAGAAAATCATCTCTTGTCAATCTATTTTCGTCAAATACTTGCAACACCAATTTATGCTCAAGTGGTTTTACCTAAAAGATAATTAAAGTTATAGATTCATAATGCAGTTTATGGACTATAATACAAATAAAGCACTACACATGCACAACTACACTTCAAGTATATATGCTTACTCTAAATATGAATTCTTCTTTCCATTTTGGATTAAGGGTTTTCTTCTTCGTCTTTGTAAGTACAGCATCCACAGTTTCATTGCCATTGATAGTATTTAACTCTATACGTACGTAAGGATCACTTGCTCCAAAAATGTCTTTCCTAGCTAAATTATGGCCCGCTTGCACTCGTAACCTTAACTTGCTTGTAGCTTCTTCTCTCTATAAATAAGTAGCAAACAAATTAATAAAAAGTCTTCAATCAGTTTGTAATTAAACTTTTAGCAAATAAAAGCATTTCAACATGAAACTTATATACACGAGCAATAAGAGTAGTTTAAATAACTATGAATGAAGTCACTACTTAATTATTAAGCACTAAAACATACGGATATATATATATTGATCAAAACAATATATTTCAATTGAATGCAGTAAAAGAATTGAAAAGGAGCAGTAAAAGGTTAACAGAATATTATAAAGTATTCAAGATGTTTTTTAAATCTAAAGTAAATATACTTTTACTGGATTAATTAATACAAATTTTGATTATTGTATCATCAGTATAGCAAGCACTTATGACTCACAAACAATAGAACATCAGAAGTATAAATTATATACTCAACATTATGTAAAAAAATGAAAAGCAATTATACAAATGATAACATTAACTTCTTCAGATAATTGTTTTATTAATCAATTATAGTGCATGGAAAAAGAAATTTTGTCACCAAGTCATTGCACGAAGCAGAAATCAATTGCATGATGTGAAAAAATCCAGGCCCATCCCAGATCAAGAGTCAGAACGTTCTTTACATAAATCTCCAAACAACAGTTAGCCGAGTGCAGGAGAACAAGTGCGAGTAATTGTCACGTAGGTGGGAAAAAAAAGGAGTCGTGGCTCTAACGAGAGAAATAAAATCGCTATCGCGACGTCAAAAAACACGGAATCCTAACGATCGAAGCGTTCTCGGGCTGACCGTTGAAAGGCCTCGGAGCCCGAGAGGCTCGGCTACTGTCAAAGCTGTCAAAAGTGAAATTTACATACGTCTCTAGTGAATCCGTACACAATTTCCTCTGCCATTAAAGAGCAGTGCGTCTGCGAGATCTTCGCCTGAATACCGCCGAGCGCCTTGCTGCTTCGCCTTCGCACCTTTTCCCAAAGCTCCCCCAGCTTAAGGAGAAATTAATTTACGCGCAACAACAACAAACAACGCACACTTGACAGGGGAGAGAACGAGTGCGAGCGAGAGAGAGAGCGCGCGAGAGCTTCACTCTTGGCAATTCGCGAGTGCCATCAAGAAACCTATTTTGTCTTAACCCCACTACGTCATGAAATATCATGAGAGAGACGGATGTGACATGTTGCCCGTTTTTAAAGATGGCTACCTTTCCCCTTTTTATAAGCTATTCAGCGTTGCCAGTACATACACTTTTACGTCTCGTATATAGATTCTCTTTAATGCGACAGCTGTGGATTCATTGATAAATATTTTATGCACTCGCGACTCCTATGACATTTCAATGTGATGAAAGTCATTATTGATTTCTTTTTTAGGTTATGAATTCTACAGAAGAAAACCTAACGCAATCGTTTCAAAATAACTACTATAGAGATAATGATAAAATTACTGATAAATGCAAGTACCTAGTACATTTAATTTTGTCACATTTTTTAAGAGACTTGTAATTTTTTACTTGAAATATTGATGCGATTAAAGATCGACGGAAACCATATTTTCAAACAATAGAAATATTGTTTATATATTGCAAACAATGGGAATTGACGTAATCGTTTTTGTTTTATAATCTACGTTAGTTTTTCTGTTAACGAGTAATTTTTTGACAAGAAAATGAACAAGTGGGCTAAAAGTATCGTTAGTTTAAAAAAAAACATGTTCCCCGCCAAAAGTTTTGATTTTTCTGTTCGGCAACACTGGTAGACATTTGAACAGAACTTTTGCCGTATGCTTTTTGTGTATTTGTTGATTACACTACACAATTATTTTCAATACCAGATTGCCAGCTTAATTTATACATATTGGTTTTTCTTTCGTGTTATCATGTCGCTTACCTTTTTAAGTTTATATGAATATATATTATTATTAAGCAGTTTTAAACGTATAATTTACGAAAACGTTTTAATTTCAAAAGATAAGAAAGTATGTAATTAAAATCCAATTTTCTCAATAATAATAATTGTTTTGCTTTTATTACAGTTTATTGCAAAAAGTGACAAGAATGAATACCAAAAAAATTGTACTTTTATTTTATCAACTCGAAACCTAAGAAAGAAATGTAATTTATAACAGATTCGTAATAATCCAAATAAAATTTCTCAAAAAAAATAAAATGCAGCAAAAAATGTTGTTTGTTAAGATTTTGTGTAAACAGAAAGATTAGGAAACCTTATGTGTGTAACATACAATGTAAACACATATGTTTCACTATTGTATTTGAAATACCATTCAGTGTAAAATTTTTTGTAAATAAGTAAGGTAAAAATATATTGTGTCAATCAATATACAAATACATTCACAGAAAAATTCATGTTTTGTTTAATTTGCATAGTATATATAAATTTAAGAAATATCACTATATTTCCTTACTCCAGGGGGATGAGCCAAAGAGACTCGAGTTGGTCGTGCATTTTGATGTTGGGGAATGAAACGATGATGATGAGTCCACGAGTGAGCTCTTCGTCTCGGTTGAGGTGGTTCCACACAGGCGTACATTGGATATGTTAAGGTACCTGGCATTATCTTTTAGGAATTCCAACTAAAATACAATTTTTTGTTAATTGAAAAAACATGATATTTGTAAAATTTATAAAATATGAAAATTGTTGCATACTTCTTTATAAAACTTTTAAAGCTTTTTTGTACTTTAAAATTATTTGTTTTTCAAAAAACTATTAATTTTTATTAATATTAAAAAGTTATTAAACAATGTTATGAATTGCAGAAATTATTATTACATTGCATAAATTATTTCTCTTATCTATCAATCTATATTTAAAAAATTGACTACATTTCCTTATAAGCATAAAAAATTTATTCTTTTTCTTATTTCTTGATATTTACAAGAAGAACATATAAATGCAATCATTGCTTAAAATAAGATTGAATACAATTATTTGTTTTATTGGATGGAATTTTTAAACGTTTGCTTTATGAACTCATTTGGGATCATAATATATTTGTGCAATATTATCAAAAAGTAAATTAGTGTGTAATGTTAATAAACGTATGTAACAATTTATAAATAATTATAAATTTTTAAAATCAATGTTTTTTTCAAATTCACAAAAAATAGTTATTCTTGAGCACCAAACTCACATTAATTTCATAACTGCTCTCTTGTATCCATACGATGCTATGAGTGCTTTTATTGCATTTGATACATTACAAATTATATGCCTATCACTTGATGCAAACATTTAGTACATATAAAAATATATCACAAAACTTCACTGAGTACTGAATGAAACAGCACAAAATGATTAACACAAGAAGTAGAATTCCAACAGCTGCAGCAGGAAATCTTTCCACATCATTGTTATGTAAAAACCCTACTTTCAATCAGTAACCAAAGTATTTTCACTTTTAATACTCCATCAAAAGAATCGTTTTTATAGAATGAGCACTTTTGCAAAAGTAACTGAATTCCACGCACTTCATCAGAAGAATAAATGCGACGTACTTGTTCACATTTCTTGGCGGAAATTGGTGCCGTCTTGCTCTCCAGACATACGGAATAATGTAAAAATTCAACTACTTCGTGATGAGAGATAAGAAACAGCTTTAAATCACAATGTGATAACGCATACTATAAGCTCTACAGAAGTACGAGATAAAGTGTATACCTAATGTGGACGGCCGAGAAATAAAGGCGGCTTATCAAAGGCTTGACAAAAAAAGAATGCCGTTTTCGTTCACTGTTTTAAATTACGTGAACTCTTAATGAATTATGCAGAGGTAAATAAAAATTTCTGTTGTACTGCATGCAAATACAAATGCTGGGGCCAACATCTCGCAAATATACAGATGTATTTTTGTGTATGAAACGTGATTATTAAAAAAAGTGTGCTCATATGATTTTTAGAAAAGCAATTTAATACATTTAAGGAAAGAATGAAATAAAGTAAATCAATGTTTTTAAGGGATTATAATGTAGGTTTAATACGAAATTAATCAAGTTTACACAAATCGGTTCAAGGGTGACAATAAGCTTTGCAAGTATGTATAAAACATGAATAAATTACTTAAAGCGCAATTAAAATTAACATGAACTGTTTTCATAAAACAAATATAAAATTTTTTTCGTTTTCAAAAATTAATAAGATTTTTACATTACCAAGAGTTGGACCTCTTGATGGAAATTAATTGGCGAATTAGTTACCTTTTTGTAATTACAAGTTATATGGTGAACCAAGTCGCATTGTTTAAAAATTATAAAAAACTTTGCAAGCATTTCCCTTACACTTGTCTGTTGCGGATTATGAATAGAAATTATACTGTACATTCTGAATTTTCAGATACCACTTATAACTTTCCTAACACCTTCATGTTATGTCAACCCTTTGTGTACGTAAATGGAAATACCCTGGTTAAAAAATTTCATTGAAAACATTGAAAACTCACATGCTTTTTAGCAAATGTATTTTCTTAAATTAAATAAAGTATAATTTAATCATAGCTTCTATTTCATTATATGCATTAAATTAAAAACCATTATCAAAAATTATAAAAAAAATTTATTTTAATTTTATATGTAGTTATATATAGAAAAAGATTATTTAAAATAATTCACAAAAAACTTTTTTTCGATCATTTGCTTAGTAAGATTTTTTAAAAGCCATTATCATCTTCTAAGTTTAAAGAAACACTTTATTTCTAAGTTACATTGAAATTAAAGCTAAGATTTTAAGTAAATAACTCATCAGATAATATTGGCAACTGATACTATCTAAGTACATTTATATTATTTGTTTTGAATGAAATATTATAGCCAGTGAATAAAGGCTATATTAAGTATGATCTAAGACAGAGCTTAATATTCTTCGTCACGTAATCGTAACTTAATCGTCCTTCAATCCAAAAGATTAGGTAGAAATCTTTATGCGAATCATCGTAACGCCCTCACTATTCTTCTCGGATTACATATTGCATAGAAACCGTTAAATATTACTCGGAGAAAGAGGGTCATTATTATTTCGCATTAATCTATTTGGCGCTGCTGATTAAGGCGACCATCGTCAAAGGTATAACGTAATCGAGCCGCATCCTCAACGACTGATCAAATCACATTTTTCTCGTCCATTATCCTCGGTAAAATTGCTAGGAACTGTTCAGGTGCAGAGGTATGACGAATTTGGGTCCAAAAGGCGATCTATACGTGATTTTTACTTCGGAAAACACCTTGTTTGGCAACGCGAGATTGCAGAGGTATAGCCTGCCGTTCTCTACACAGTGCGCCAACGGCAAGCCGGATACAAGAGAATATTTGCTGACAATTCCTGGGGTCCCCGTGGATGGGGGCTCGATCGCCAGAACTGATGCTCGATTATTGTTTATCCATTTAGCAACGGGGGTGATATTCCTTGGAGACTTTTCTTCGTGTAAGGCAACGATTATAAGGTCCACTACTGTAGGTAGTTTTTTGACCTCTGTTTCAACTTTATTACCAGTGAGTTTGTAGAGGGACAGCTCTTGCAGAAGGAATATGTCTTCCGAGTTTTCTACGTAAACTATTGTTTTGACCCCGTGGCTGGAAAGCTGACGTGCACAGTTGACTCCTGCGGCACCGGATCTGTGAGGACCGCAGAGGGCTACCACTGTCGGCCATTGGTGTGCGTTATTTGGATTAAGGCGATGAGCCCCACCAAGAAGTTGGAGGATTATTTCAGAGCCTGCTCTACCCAAAAGCTCTACCTATAATATTACAATATGTTATTAACTTCTTCTAGACTTTAAAATCTAACATTAATGGTAGAATCTTTTTTTATTTAAAATTTTATTTTGGATTACAAAATTTTAAAGGTGTTTCATAAATTTTGCAAATGAACAAAAAAGTTTCTAATTTTTAGTGTAATATAAAAACAATATAAGAGTCAGAGATAACAATGAATTATTTAAATAAAAAAACTTGTTTACTACATAAATTTAATAAAAAATTTAATATTTACTGACCCTTCTTTCCCAACTAATACCAAGTCTGTCTGCAGCTCCAATTAATTGTCTTTGAAGATCCAATGTTATGCTAGGAATTATTAAACCATCATCTGTAACATATTCTTTTGTGTCTGGACTTGGAACTATAATTTGTCTTAGTGCAGTTGGTTCTGATTCTATAATATTTTCATCATGCCTATACCTAGCCTTATTACCTCCTCTATTTTGAGATTGTTGAATAATATCAGGTTTTTTAGAATTAATTTCTTGCCACACAGCCTAAAATAAACAATTTGTTTACATTTAACTATCTAAAGTTTATAAAGGAAATACTAAATTCGAAGTAAAGTATTGTCAATTTTTATTATACATAAGTAATGAATTATTTGTTTACCTCTTTATTAAATAATGCTAAATTTTTTTCAAAGTCAAAATCTTGTTTTAAAGATTGATCTATTGGTGTTCCAAAAGCTTCTTCATCCCTGTCATTCATTTTTTTCCGCGATACTCCTCTTGATTGAGCTATTTTGATATTAAAAATTTTAAAAAACTTTATTTTGAAATATTATTTAAATAAGATTGCATTGAAAACAATAACGTTATACTAAATAAGTCATAAAATTTAATTATTCATACCTGAATTAACTTTTCCATTTGTATTTGGAGTTTCTACATAAGTTTGTGCATCCTGTTGCTGTTGTTTCTTTGTATTTTGCAACACTTGAACAGGCTGTGTTTGTGCAATTGGAATTGAACATTCTGAAACTGATCTTGCAGCTCTTTTAGCAATTGGCCTTTTGACAGTAACCTTGCCTTGTGGTTGTGCGTCTCTTTGTACAGGATCTTCCACAGATATTATATCTAAATTTAATATGTCCCTTGCTCTAAAAATATACAACCTTTATCGTTAAAATATGAATCCAGATATTTAAGAAATTTGAAGCATTGTTTAAAAGTTTTAAACACCTCAATGTAACATGAGAAGAGCTGTGAGGGATGCCATTGCAGAAAGCCTTTGCCAATGTGACGGTCTGGTCATTCAAAGCCACAATTTGCCCCTGATAAGTTCCCAAGTCATCTGTGCACTTTATAGATACAGTGCAACCCAAAAATTGTTCCGACATTTTAAAAAGTTCTAAAACGTAAATCAAATACATGAAGCAAAACACCATTTACTAAAATTGTAAATAAACTTTGTTTTGTACAAAACTCTATACAATAATTTAATCTGAACTTTGAACTGGAATGAGCACTGTATGTGCGTATTTGAAACGTAAGAATCGAATATTAACAATAAGCTATTTTACAGAAAGATACAATTTTCACTGTAAAACGCTAATTTCAAATGCTTTGTATTAAAAATGACCATTAAAAGTGACTTAAAAACAGAAAAAAATCACTTTTACCTGAATAAGATTAGAAAACGCCGAACGACAACAGGTTATGAAGTAGAAGCGCTAACGGCAACACATATGCGCAAGTGTCGAGACTGTCGAATGGTCATACACAAGCGCATATATGTATAAATCCGAAATCTCTGTTCTAAATGCGAATGAGTGTACGTAAATAAAAAAGAGAATAAGTAAGTCGAAGAAGTTACCGGAAGTGGAATGTGGAAATGTTACAAGTTCGGGAGTTTTTTACGTTTGGCGCGCAATTCGAAGTTACAAGTGCTATTTTAAAAAATTATAAATTAATATTATTTAAATTACTTAAAAAGATAATGTAAAAAAATTTAGATTTTATTAACTTGCTTTGGTGTTATTTGGTTTTAAATTCAGAGTTTATTTGAAACACTGTTGCTTACCTTTCTATAAATTTTAATTCAAGACATTAACAATCAGTCGAGCATGTTAAAATTATAATTTCTAATAATTTTTCTAAAGTTTTCATCATTCTGTATTTTGCAATGCAAGCAATATAAGGTAATAAAAATATATTTTTCTTATATATATTACGCAAATCACACGCAATAAAATTAAATATTGAAGGAAAAAGGACACATAAAATTAATAAATAATTTTGCTCGAATTCTTCTACTTTGAATTCTTCCATCCCTAGAATACATAATGATACGAATAAAAAATTTATTAACATTAAGTTATGATTGGGTATATGGTTGCGTCATTAAATTATGCAAATTTATGCATAGACATCTTAAGACTGCCTTACAGATAGAAGACATAGATAGAACACTGACCGTTAAAGTATCATCTAATAGATTATATATATGCCAGTGTTTCTGATCTATACAATCTCTGTATACATACATACGCATATTGATTAAAGTGATTCATTATAGTCATTAAATTTTAAGCGGAAGTGACTAGGAGACAAATTAAATTACTACATTGATTTATATAATTTATTGATTTATTAGAAAGAGTTAATATTCTTATTACAGAAAATCATAAAAAAAGGTTTCGCAGAAAAAATAATAAAATATTGGCACGCCTTTTAAAAGCTTTTGGTAAAAATTTCAACATCTCGTTCTATTTTAAACGTCTTTTATTTATGTTCGATTTATTTACTGCAAATCAGTAAAAAACTACTTTAAGCCCGAATATCTTTTAACTCCATTAATTTATAACACGCGGCACTTTTTCACTCTTTGAGTAACTAAATAAACGACTAAGGGCCGAACACAGAAACTCCGCAATAAATTTTCGTCCTAATTAAAGCCTTGAAAATTTGTCTTTCGTGAAGACGACACCGCAGCCTTTCACTTTTCTAGAAACACTTGCACTCCCTGCACCGCTGTCAACTACCACTAATAGAATCGAATGCGGCCATGTCATTCAAAAAGCAGATTAGAACGTTGTTTTATAAAAATACCAGCCTCCAAAGAAAATAATGGCCGACAGTCTGGTCCCGGCCGAGACGTGCGCAGTGCGTTTTTGTGTTTTCGAACGCGATCGCCGGCACGTTAAAAGGAGATCTCGTTCAGATCGTCCCGGAGCGATAAAAAATAAAGAACCAGTGGGAGTTTTAGACACGCAAAACCTGCTTTGCGGTAAAAACGCCTGTCGAGGTATAAAAAGACCTTGGAGATGCGCGCGGGACATCAGTTAATATTCGACCGGCCAAACTCACGTAATGGAAATGCTGGCGTTCACCGTAAGTGTATATTAATATTCATATTATATGAAATCGATTTTTCTAGGCTTCGTCGTCGTTGATGTCAGAATGCTGGCAGTAAGCCTTTTAAACAATCGACAGTATTTAACAAGTGTTCAAATGATTTATATAAAATACTAGACGAATGCAGTATTTGCAATATAATAAATAATAACAAAACGAGAAAATTTTATAATTTTAATACACGAAATTGCAGGTATTGTTATTTGCGGCTGGAGGTTTCGCTTCGCCAGTTGTGTTATCCGGTAATGTGCACAGCCCCGCCACGGAATTGTTTCCACCCCGTTTGGATTCAGAACAACAGCGGAATGATGCATCAGTAAAACATCACGTGAAGCTTAATGATAATGTGAATCAAGCATCCATTCAACGAAGTAAGATTTAAAATTTTTCTAGTTTTCATTCATAAATGATTTTATATTTACGAATTTTATTTCAAACGTTATATGACTATGAAATAGTAGCAGAAAGAAAATATTCCAAATAATCTTTTATTTTTCATTGCTAATAAATAACAGGGACTGGATTCCATCATCCAGTACCTGCAGTTCACCAACCAAACTTCGATCACACTGTGGAAAAGAAGCTTCCAGTATCTGCCGTTCATCAACCAGTTTTTGATCGTAGTGCGGTTGAAAAAAATTTAGTGAACCACCACTTGGACGGTCACCAGCAAGTTCACTCAAAAACTAGGTAATTAATAAATATTTGTTGAAATTGCATTTGCGATTACAATTAATCGTTACGAAAAAGAACTATAGTATAAATGATAATTATTGTAATTAAACTACATTTTTCGTGATCATTATTATATTCGTTTTTCATAGAGGCCCTCATTACTTTTTGAAAATCCGAAAAATCATGTGACCAGTAAAAAAAAAGTCTAAAACGATCGTTCCGTTTAAAGAAACCCCTAATAGTGAAAAATACCACCTGGTCATTTTTCAAAAGCACCTCTTAACGCTCTTGTCTTCACTTGATCCAGAAGCCAGGACTCCGCGGAAGTCTCCGAAGGCAGTCCTCGAATCATCCAGCAGGACATGGAAGTGAACCCGGACGGCAGCTTCCACAACGTGTGGAACTCGGAGAACGGAATCAGCGTCCAGGAGCACGGCGTCGTGAAGCAGGTAGGCGAGACTGCGGTCTCGGTCCAGAACGGGGAGATCTCCTACGTGGACAACGAGGGCCACCAGTACCACCTGCGATACGTTGCCGACGAAAACGGTTTCCGCGTCGAGGGCGATCACCTGCCCACACCACCACCGATACCCGCCGGCATCGCTCGAGGACTCGAATTCATCGCCGCGCATCCGCCACCTCCCGAGAGCAGCTCCTCTGTGAGTTTGATTTATTTTAGAAACTCAATTTTTCATCTTCTTATTTTTGTAACTGGTTATTTTTTGCTTTTAACAGGACTCGGATCACAACCAATTCCGACTAGAAGAAGCACCTGTCGTAATCGATAACTGAAAAAATTGCTTTCTGCATCTGCGTATAAACTTTGTATCATACAATAGTTGATAGATATGTGTATTAAAATTAGATATAAGATTTGCGTGATCATAAAATAAAAAATAAGTTTTTTTACAAATATAAATCTCATATAATCGAATGAATCTTACAAGTGAAACTTGTCAAATACTATAAAGTTAATTCAAATCATTTAAATTTCCCTCTTTTAATCATAAGAAATTTTGGAACTTGAAACAAATTGGAACGCCCCCTTTTCCGGTTTAAAAATAACAATGGCGGCGAAAAATCCGCAGCAGACCAGTAGACTGACAGTAGTAGAGATTTAACCTAATTATTACAAGGTACCTTTAAATTATAATTTCGTTTTATTTATTTCTTACAAATGACAGTTTGTTTCAAAACTGTTATTTTCGTTTCAAGTAATGGTTAGTCGGGAAAATGATGACTTTACATTTGTCAAATACAATAATCGCCGACAACGTAAACCGCAATGTAAAGTAAATAAACAGCGTGAAATAGTTGAATGTGATTCCGTAGAAGAAATTGTTATCAAAACAAACACTGCTTTGCAGAAATTTAAAGAATCACCGTTTCATCAAACGTTACATAAAGAGATCAAAAAGTCACTAAACACATTAAACTTGGATACTATTGTTGACATTGTTTGTTATGGTCTTGGAAATTTTTCAGAACACATTTCTTCAAAGTATCAATTAGCTGCATTGCTATCTATAAAATTAGTTTATTCTTCTAATGTTTTTATTTATGATCCTCTTTTTACAAAAAATGAAATTGAGAGTTTAAAGCAGTTTGGTTTACAAGTTATTGAAAATAATGAAGAAGGAAAAAGAGTTATTAATAATCATTCCACTCTTGTATTTATGCCTCACTGCTCAAAACAATTAATGAATAACTTTTTATATGCTAATTGGACTCCTTTAATTCGTAATTGTATTTTAGTAGGTAACAGTTGGTCTGAACTTGAGTGTCACATGACTGATGCCTTATTGAAACAAACTGTTCATTTTGTTTATAAGTTGAAGTCGTATGTTACTGAAATTAAATTAACAAATAATTTTCAATATCCCAATACCTTTAGTGGAACATCTTTGCATATATTTACGAAAGAGCAATTAGATACTGTTCCTTCAAATTTTTGGGAAGCAAAGCCAGAGCTATTGCATGTGGATAACGATCCTGAATTTATAACTACCAAGGAATAAAAGTTTGAAACATGAATAAAAATCTTTCCTTGTTGAGACAATTATCTCATGAAATACGAAAAGCTTCACAAACACCAAAAGTGAAAGATAATATGCTAATGCAATACATTGTAGAACAAAATAGAGTTCATAAAGAAACATCAGAAGTCTTGTGTAAGGCTAAAGAAGAACTACAGACTTTAGCACAAAATTATTTATGTTATGCTAGTTCTCTTAGAAAATACCAAGAAATAAATAAATTTTATAGTGGAAAAGGAGAACGCACTGTTGAAGAAACTGCTAAACTTGTTGGATTTAAACTTCCACATGATCCTTATTAGTTTTATTATAAAAATTGGATAGATTTTAATGGATTAGATGAATGCTTAGTATTTTAATAATAAATTATAAATTTTAAAAGAATTGAATTTTTATTTTTGCTTAGCTGCATAATAGTATTTATTTAAGAATTCCTATGTAGTACAATCCTTTTAATCCTCAAGTTCTGATAATATCCTTAATATAAAATGTTGTAACAATTTATTACACAAATAAAAAGTTATTGTCGCAGGAGTATTTTGAAACTTCAATTAAGTACATATACAAATCTACAAACAATAAAGAAATTAACAAGTATTTTATTGATGAATTGTTAATTATTAAATAAGTAACTAAAATATAAGAATTTATATAAGAAGAAATCAAAATGGCTACAAATATGAGTGAAGAAAAAAGAAGTGATGAAAGTTTACAAAGCTTTTGTCAAAAGCTACCAAAAATTGTAAGTGATCTATTTTTATTTAATTATACAATTTACTAATATACTTATTATGTGTCATTATTATATGTTTAGGAATTGCATGCTCATCTTAATGGATCATTAAGCAAACAAACTTTGGAAAAACTTTATAAAATGCAACATCCAACAGAAACTGAAAAACATGAAATCTTTGATATGAATAAATTTGAAACATTTGTAGAGTAAGGTTTTTTATTGAGATTTTTATTTTATTACTATTATTTTATTGTTTTAAAAATTCACATAATACTATTTTTTTAGTGTATTTGAAATATTTTCTATTGCCCATGCTGTTACAAAAACACCGGAAACAGTATACACTGCTGCATATGATGCAATCAAAGAATTTTATGAAGATAATGTAATTTATCTGGAATTAAGAAGTACACCTCGAGCAGAAAAGGAAATGACAAAAAAAGAATATCTTCTTGCTATATTAAAAGCAATTAAGTATGTGTAAATATTTTATTAACATTTTCTTGAAACTTAACTTTTTTTAAATAAAAATTTTAACTTAAATTTTTGAATTTGTTCAAAATAGTATTTTTTTTAATACTATTAGATGTTTTTCAATGGATTTAAATACATTAATTAACAGGTAGAAATTTTTTGTAATTTGTAGATCATGCCACGCTGATGGAGTTACAACTAATGTTAAATTGTTAGTATCTGTCAATCGTAAGCAAAGTTTCAAAGCTGCAAAAGAAAATATTCACTTAGCAATAGAAATGTGCAAGGAACACCCAGATATAGTTGGCATTGATTTAAGTGGAGATCCAACAAAAGGAGATGCTTTTATTCATTTACTAGATCAAGCAAGAAAAGCTGGTCTAAAAATAGCTGCCCATTGTGCTGAGGTTTAATTTACTTTCAATGTTTAATATGTATGAAAAAATAATTATATAAATTTAGATTTTTTATATTTTTAGGTAGCAAATGAAGTAGAAACTATGGATATCATAAAATTTAAGCCTGATCGAATTGGTCATGGTACTTGCATACATCCAAATTCAAATGGAACTGAAAAGTTGTATGAAGCTTTATTGAAATCTAATATACCAGTTGGTAAATAATATGTTTAAATGTCAATTACTTTGACAAAATTAAAATTTAAAGATCGATAGTTAATAAAAAAATTTTTTGCAGAGCTGTGTTTAACATCAAATATCAAGTGCAAAACTATCTCAAGCTATGATGAACATCATTTTAAATACCTTTATGATTCAAAACATCCTCTGTGTATTTGTGTAAGATGTCGAATTTTATATGTAATTAATAAGTTCACATAATTTAATTTTATAAATAATTACTAAAACATGATTGCTTTACAGACTGATGATAAAGGTGTTTTTGATACAACATTATCAAAGGAATTAATATTGGCTGCTGAATACTTTAATTTAAGTAAAGATGATCTTATAAATTTAATGAAATCTACTGTAAATTATACTTTTGCCAATAACGACGAAAAAAGTAATTTAACAGAAATTATTGAAAATTTTCACAGAAATTGTTAATAATTAATGCATTACTAATACAATTTTGTAAACATGCTTTTGCCACTCTGTACATAAAAGGATTAAGAAATAAAACAAGATTTAAAAGTAATCATTTTTATTTATGATCGAAGGATACGTTTACATAGATTTACAGAGAAGTATTAAGCTGCTATATTTGAGGAGAGTCTACAGTATATTTAAAGGTCAACGGTGTTCTATGTTTTCTTTTTCTCATCGTTCGATATCATATATATATACACATTCATCATTACAATATTGCATTATACGATTGAAAATTTACGGTGCAGTTATTACGAAGTTAAAAAATAATAGTTGTATATTTATATATATATTTATATATTTATACTGTATCCTAAATAATAGCCGGCTGGCACTCGCGCACAGGATGGCTCTAACAGTTAACGAATGCCTCACGAGCTTTTAGCCGAATCACAAATGGGTGTGACAAATTTAAAAAAAAAATAATATATTTATATTATATTTATACGTATTGCGTGACAATGAGATTTCGAGAGAGAAAAAAGAAAAACACCTAACAAGGAACCAGCTAACGCTCCCCCGTTGTTTCTATTATTTTGCAGTAAGTTTCTAATTCTTTAAAAACTACTTTCATCCCTAAAATTAGGGGGAACATACTATACTTTTTAACTAGGCAAAGAAGCCTCATCAAAACTTAACTGCCTGTAAAATTTTCTTAAAACAAAAATTGCAATTATTCTTTTAGCAAGACTCTGCAAATATGTTTTTCACAAAGGAACAAAACGATCCCCTAATACATGTTTGTTAATTAAAAATGGATTAACAAAAACTTTTTGACGTTTCAAACCAAAAAAGCCTCCCGCATCTCGCGTGCCAACATCAAAGAAATGCTGTGACAACTTTTTTCATTCAATTATCGCTAATAATAAATGTAGGCAAAATGATTTAAGGGGTGCGAGGTACCAACATGGCAGTTTGTCAAATCTTTCAATTTTATATTAAAAATTTTTTAAATGAAATTGAAAAACTTATACTGCAATATTGGTGACAATTCGTACCTATCTATACAATTGTATTTAACACATCCCCTTATTACAAATGACGTGATAATAATATCGTTAATAGTTAAATCGTAGTAAAAATTAATTTCTAGAATTATATTTGTCTTATGTAAGAACAGTCTTTTTGGCTAATCGTCAATCTATGAACTTTAATATTTGCCTTTCCATTTTAAGCGCATTAACCTTTCATTCTAAAATAAAAAAAAGAACATTCGCAAGAGCTTAGTACTTTTTCTCTTTTAACCATAGGCGAAACCAGTATTCGTTTTGTTTACGTTTATAATACCTTAATTCTATTCTAGATGTAATATATCCTAGAACTATGACTAAAAAACGGTTGCTACTTTTAATGGTAAAATTTAATACAACTTTATAAAAAAAGTTCTGATTTGTCAATGACAGTGTAATATAATGTTGTGTTAAATTTTTCCATTTTCTTCGATAGGTTTTGTTTTCTGCTTTTTCTACAGTTAAATGGTGATTAAAACAAAATTTTAAATCGGCTTACTATATTATTTTACATAACACATTTTCTTTGTCAATAACAAAGTGATTTTTCTATTCAAATGTGAAAAGTTAATCGTAGTTTGAATTTTAATCAAACAGTATTGATTTTCGCTCGTTCTAAGAAATAATTTTAGACCTAAAAAGAAATAATAATATTTTGGTGCATTCAGAAAAAAATAAATAAAAATTATTTTTAAACTAATCTGTAAATTTATAATAATAAATTAAATGAAAACAAAAATAAATTTTAAGAAACAAAGATGACAAGCATTTTTTATACTTGCAATATTTGTAAACAGATAACATTAATTAAAGATATTAAAAATCTTAGTCTTTAAATAAATGAATTGCACCTTTTTTAAACGAAAATTTTGAAAATTTTGTATAAAATCTAATTTTTTTATTTCTGATGTGATTAAAATTCAAAGTGTATAGTGACCTTATTGGTGAATCTGACCATATGTATATGCGTGCTTTTTTGAGATTTTCAGTGGAATAAAAAAATTGTAGTTATAAAAACTATAATAAACAATTTTTAAAAGCAATGAAAAAATATTTTATTAATCAAGTGACGTTGTTTGAAATACTATTTTTTTAATATAAAATAATTAAACGGTACCACAAATACGGACTGTTGTCTTTTCAGAGGATGCTAAGAACAACGACTGTCGGTGTAGTGGTTCTTAAATTATTAAGTACAGAACCTGGGCATTTTCATATACGCCTGTCTTAAAAATAAAACTTCATTAATTTTCAAAACTTTTCTATATTCAAAAAGTCTAAGTCAAACACAAATATAATAAAATCTCGATAACCTTAGCTACACTTCATGAATATAAAAAAAGTTTATTTTATCAAATACTCAGTTTTTTCTCAGCTCTCAAAACATTCTCATTCTTTTATCAGATCGTTGACGCTACTTATTTACTTGCAGTATCGCAATAATATGTACAAACTTAAAAAAAGTAATAAGTATGAAAATGATTTCTACTTATTTCATTTTAAGACAATAATATGTACATACTTAAAGAAAAAAGAGCAAAAACCAAGGCATTGTTTAGTCCCTCGAACGGCATCAGATACGAGCGTTAATGTTTGTAACAGTTTGACAGACGATCGTATTGTACAATTTATTTGAATTAGCACGTTTTAAAACTTAAATTACACTATTTGCATCGTCATTTAATTGTGAAATGAAAAACTTAAATAAATTGTAAAATGCGTTACGTCTATAAATCACAAACAAATCACAAAACGGCAGTATCCGCTAGTTTGCTCTAACACTATACTCACAAAGAAGTTAATTAATAGTTTGTCTGCCATAAAAAATAAAACGAATGTACAAACGTTAATAAAATGCTTATAAAATCTATGGAGTTCATGATAAGATGTTAATTGCATACGCTCTCTAAATTGATTATACATCGTGAAAAAGTATTTGCGTATGTTGTAGATCGTTATAAAATTATCGACAAGCGATGCAATTATTAATAATTGATTTAGGTAAAGAAAAATATAACACAAAAGAAGTGAGACTTCGAGACAATAAATAAATTAGGTAGTTTTGATTAAGCAAAGTATACGATTATCAGGTGTATATATAAAAAGGAAAATCAAGTTCATTGTAACTCTGATAATCCGACTAAAACTATATATAATGCAATTATCTCTAACCGTATGAGACTCTTTTGCATCGAAATGTCTCCGTGATGCATTGCGTTAGCACTTTATCTAAAATCAATACGTATTTATACATCTTAAAAGTGCTTCTATACATACTGAATTGTAAAAGAAATCAAATTTTGTTAAAAATTATCTTATTTTACTGTACATGCGTTTTTGTTGATTTTTGGCGTTAAAACAAAAAGAATTTATTTTTACTACTCATATTATTGCATACCATGAATTAATTTGGATTACCGAGTTTAATTCAAATTAAAACATTATCTTAGTTCTGCCGCTCCACGCGGATCGTAACATCTAATTAAATTAAATAGCTTACGGATTTTTTGCATGAAACGGCAGATATGAGGGGACATAAAATAGTCGACTCTTGAAATTTTCCGATTCGCAAATTACGTCTTGCCATGTCCCCTAAAATCTTATCCTTTATAAATCACTAATAAAATAAAATTCTCTTTATTTACAGAGAGAACCAATTAATTCCTATATAATCGCGCCAAATTGAATAATAACAGTTTTTGTTTTTGTTTTGTGATTTGTTCTTTTTTGTTTTCTTTTTTTGCTGTTGTAAAAATCGAATGTTTTATCTGATTGGTCATATATATTAAAACTCTAAAATATCGCATTAATAAAAGAAATCGGTAAACCGACAGAAATGTTACCAGAAAAATAATTGTCGAACGATCGGTAAAAATGTCAAATAATAAAGGCGCGATCTTTTATATTATACACTCGTTACATTCAAAAATCACCTCGCCCGAATTTCGACTCCTTCAATACCCCAGGAACGTCTCGATCTATGCATCATTTAGTTATCTTAACAAATGTGAAAAAATAAGACGAAATCAGATGCGAAGGTACATGTCATATACAATGTATCCATCTACGAATAAATCGGGCGTGCGCATACCAACGCTTATAAATATACGTACTTAAAGCTAAATTATCGCATAGACAATCAATCAAAAATCATTACATTAATGCAACGTACTTAGAAGCGGCGAAATCGTCGAATATCATCTAGAAGTAAATACCTACTAGCTACATATACTTAATCAGCGCTTAGACCCCCTCGTTTTCCGCAACCCTTGCATTTTTATAACAGAAATGGGTTGGAATTTATACTATTATCAGCCACTACGGTTGTATTTTCTGTATGCATTGTTACTACTATCGGCCGCTACCATTGCATCTTCCTCAGCTTGAATGTGCCGACATTCTTATAACCATCAAACAGCCATTACCGATACATCCGTTCAAAGGGTAAATGTATCGGCCGACACGACGTCTTCAGTGACAATCTACTACTCTCGTACCGTTGCTTACGAGTTTAACGAACGGACTTAACTTAGGGTCGAGGGGGGTTTCTCAGGATGCGCGCAGCTCATTCACGAGACGACGTTGCGAGTCGAGGCCTTGTTCTCGTTGTTGTTAGCAGCAACGCTGCCGTCTGTCTGGGCGAAGAGCACACCTTGGTACATGACTCCGTTGAGTTCCATACTGACTACGAGCGAGTTATCGCGACCATCACCTGTTGAATGAAAAACAAGTTTTAGCAAAACGCTCCTTTTCTACTTTGAAAGCTGAATTTATTAATACTGCAAGACTGAAAACTTGGCTTTTACCTCTGTTTTCGATCTTGATGTGTGTGCCTGGGAGAGCGGAAGTAACAGTCTCTCTTGGAGGACTATCCTCGTCCCTGCAGAGCCTCTTGTTGGCGGTGGAAGTGTGGGGAGAAACGACGGTATCTATCTCGCGCTTGATGTTCATGCTGCCGTTGGATGACGGCGGACTGTGGCGAGTCGACGATGAGCTCGGGGAGGATCTGTGAAATTGTTGTTGCGTACTATCCAGAAAATATATTTTATTCCACACCAAAAAAAAAAGTATAAAAAAATTTTAAAATTTTGTGAAAAAAAAAAGAAATAAAAAAAATTAATAAATAAATAAAAGCACTTTTTGAACAATGCAGTATACAATTGATACGAGCTTTCCGTGAAAAATCAAGTTACGAAGAAAAGCGAGAGCCTCGAACTTACCTCAATCCAAGGTCGAGTGCCTCCTTCTGCGGCTCGGGGCTGATCGGCTGCGGCGGGGGTGAGTGCGATCCGTGGGGCGGCGAGGCGGCCTGAGCGTAACCGAGGCCGGGGTGAATGTTGTTGTTGTACATGTTCCAGAGGGTCAGACGGGACATCTCGAGGAAGGCGGCCTGCTCGCGGGACGTGGGCGGCGGCGAGCGCACCGCCGAGGCCTGGGGCGGCGGCGAGGGGCTCAGGTTGCTCGGGAGGTGGTGCTGGACCGGCGAGCCCGTCGCCTTTCTGCCCATCTCCCGCTGCAGCTGCTTCATGTACTCGGCCACGCGCACCTCGATCTCCGGCGCCATGCCTGGAAAGAGAGCTGGTGAGTGTGAGCAGCGCTCTTGCGCAAACGACGGCGGCAGCGACGAGCCTGCACTCTGCTCCGGAGGGGGTGCGAGCGATAGATTGAAAAGATGAGCCGCTACGCTACTGTGAGCTGGGATGAAACAGTTTTGTTTAGTGCGATCACGGGTTAAATCAGAGTTCTTTTCAAGCGAGGCGGGAAAATTCTATGTTAGTTTGGTAAGTGTGTATATAGAGCCGCGAAAAATGTGTTTCTCGGTGCTTTTTCCTACATTTGCATAAAACTGAAATAAAAAAAAGCCGACGAATCTTAATTGCAATTTCTTGCATTCCAATCTAAAGAAACGACATTTACTTTGGAAAAAGCACCTTTCAGAAACAAGAGCATTAACCGTTTACCATTTGAAGCATAGCGCGGAAGCGAAAATTGTACAAGGCAAGAAAAGCAGCGAGGCAAAGAACCCCGCGAGCGGCATCCAACGTAAACCGGAAGGCTCGTTCTCCAAAGCGAGAAGAAAAGCCTCGAATTTTCAGCAAAACTTGCCCCGCGTTCCGGAATAGCGGAGGAAGCGGGGGCGAGCGGAGCGCTCGAGAGAGTCTCGGGAGAGAATCGGAATGCTCGTTAGCGGGAGTCATCCGTTAACGCCTGTCTCCAGCGGAATCGCACGATCAATTACGCGCCGCCCTCTCCCTCTTCCTCGAGCGCTTCTCTATTTTTTCCCCGTCCGCTTTTCTAACCCTTCGACTTTCTTGATCGTCGCTTCTATATACTGAATATACCGATTTAAAATAAACCTCCGGGCTTGCCTCGCTGGTTCGCTTGCCACGGACTAAAGCACCGAGAGCATTTTTCGTTATATTTCCCCCGAGCTCACGACTTGCGTCTGATTAATAAAGGCAGATCGACATTAATGAGAAAACGAATCGTGAAACTCGGCACTCCTTCCGCGATCGTGCAGCCGTGCAGGACAGAACGAGCAAAAGTATAAAGAAAAGAAGCGGAGGAAGGTAAAGCAAAGTACCTGCTAATCGAAGCGAGTCCATCAACTCACCTGCATTGAGTGGCTGGCCGAGGCCGCCACCCTGCTGGTGTTGCGGATGGTGCGGATGGTGGGGCATCGGCGTGTGGGCGGCGCTCCCGTTGACGAGGCCCTGGGGCCCGACCTGGTGCTGGCCGCTGGCCGCCGCCGCCACCAGGGAGAGCGGGTGGAGGGAGGCGAGCGAGCCCGGGGTGTGCGGACTGCGCACGAGGCCGTCGACGGAGCCGCCGCCGCCGCCGTAGTTGCCGTAGTTGCTGCGGCGACCCTCGCGCCGGTTGCCGTCGATCGCCGCCTGCAGCTCCGCCGGCGAGGACAGGTGCTTCTTCTCGCACTCGTACGGGTACAGGTATTTCATGTATCTGCGAATTAATCGAATGAATTAGAAAAAGAGATAAAAAATTGTAAATAGGTATAATAAGCAGTCGCTTAAGATGCGCGTGTCGATGGGCATCTCGCTCCGGTGCGCTAAGCTCGTTAGCGAAGCTTCTCGAGTATATATATCCTTGGCGAAAACGAGCGGAGCAGCGCTTGTAAGACCCTTCGAATCTCGAAGGCTGCTCACTCGAGAGAGATCGCATTAGATTAGCCGCTCCGTGAAAAATTCGTCGAAAACGAAAAAAAAAAAAAAACAATAAAGAAGATATCCGAGGCAATTTCGCGGCGAAAGGAGAGGGAGACGGAAAGGAGTCATAAAGAATTGCAGCTTTCTCGGATCGACAGATCGGCTATCGAAGAAGGACTGCAGTCGGTCAGTCAGTCGGACAGACATACGTGCAGACGGCGGCAAGGAGCTAAGCAAAGGGCTTAATTAAAGTCTGCCCCCTTCCACCTCTCTCTTTCTCTCTCTCTCGCTAAGGGACATAAAAAGATACACACTTTCGTATAATAATCCCGACGTCTCTCGATACTTCGACCTCAACCGCCTTGCGTATCTCCCCTCTGGTCAGAAAGTCCAGGCCAGACAATCGTAAAAAACGAAACGACGCTCGGGCGAATTATAGGCCTGCGGTATTATGTATATATACGCTCTCTCTCTCAGTCGAACACGAAACTCTGCGACTCCTGACTGACGCGCTGCGTCCGAGGCGTGCGAGTGCCTTTTTATGTGTGGGCGTCGAACGGAGGGGGGAAAAATTATTCGACGATTGAAAATACCTCGTGAAAAACTCAACGTCGGCACGAAACGCTTTGCCGCGTCATTTGCAGCGCGAGTTAAAAGATTCTATTGCGTCAAATCTACAAAATATAAATATGGATTAGAAATTCGACGGGAGAGAGATTCGCTTCGAAATCGCCGATTCTTATTAAAGGAGCCTCGAAAGAGGAGCGAAGCGAGGCGCGTTTCGGGGCCGCGCGTCGATCGACGCGCCGCACGTCGAAATAAATAACATTTGCGAATTATCTTCCCTCGTTGCGGCGGCCGTGCACGTGCAATTTCGCGAGGCGGGAGGATCCGCCGACGCGGAGGACGGGATTTCGGAGGAGCTTTTACTCGGCCGAATTTACGACGGCTTTCTTTTTTCGGAGCTCCTTTTTTTTCGCGTGTACACTAAATCAAAAAGGTTTCGAGTTGCGCGACCGAAATTTTTAAAGAAAGCGGCGCGGGCACACTTTTTCGATTGTTTTAACCTAGGAGAGAGCAAAGAGGGTTTTTTAATAAAAGCCTCGAAAGCGACGATTCTCGGAAGCGCTCTTCAACGCAAAGCGGAAAAATCCAGTCCGCGGAAGAGCCTCGCCGCGATCAAAAGCCGCATCGGGCACGCAGTGAACAAACGCTCTGCGACACGAGGAACGTTTACACGAGAGAGAGAGAGAGAGAGAGGCCGAGATGAAAGCCGAAATAGCCAAGCCTGCACTCGCGCGGCCCTCCGGAAAAAAAAGGCCTCCTCCGAGTCCGGCGATCGAGTGTTTGCCTAACCTTATCGCTTAGCCGCCGAGATTCTCGCCTAATATCGCGAGGGGGGCTACGAAAATACACGGACGGCGCGACTACAAAGGCCGCTCGAGTATACAGGATGGAACGATAAAATAGATGCCAGTTGATTCACGAGCTTTCTGGGAACGGCCCGATGGAAATCGCTCTCTTCTCGCGGATTCTCCTCGTTGTCGAGTCTCGAAAACGACGTGCGAGCTTTGCGCGGTTCGATCGCGTTTCGATCGGGAGAGAGACTAGGATGTAACTATAGGAAACGACGTTATTGACACTTTGTAATTATTACAATTCGAGTAAATCATAGAGGATTTTCTGCGGCTTTGGGATTGAATTACGACTTCATTTCTTGTCGAATGCGTTAATAAATACTTTCATTTCAATACTCGTAAAAAACGTCATTTTTACCTCAAGCGTCAATCCGGCATCTAATTACGTTTATACCTATGCCGCGGGGCATAAATCAAGCGAAAAAAAGTTTCATTAAAGCCGCTTGCTCTCTCGCGCGGCTTCGCATTTTCGAAGGCAATTAACCTTCTGTCAATCCCAGGACGGTGATAACGATAAATAAAAAGCATCATCCTCTCCCCGCGTGTCCGATAAAGCATTTTTATCCCCGACAGATGTATATGTGCAAGCTCCCCGGCTCGTCAAAAGGGAGGACACGTCGACGCATCGGCGGTACTTTTTTTTTTTTTTTCTTTTAATTTCACGGCTCGCGTCCGACGCCCCGTGAAATTGAAGTCGAGTATTTTTAGAATCCCGATTTTCGGGCCGCAAGTAATATATATCGACGCTTCGCTTTTGAAGTCGCGCGGCGGCCAATCTTTTTTCGGAGATATCGATTTTGCCTTTCGGAATTGGATCGAGAGGCGGCCTGCTTATTTTGGTTCAGCTATTCCCGGGCGAAAAACTGTGGCCGGGACTCCCGTGGAAGCCTGGTGTAAACGGTAAACCACGAGGTTTTCCATTTCCTCGGCGGGGCCGAGGCAAAAAGCTCTTTAGCCCCGAGAGAGTCGTCGCTGACAAAAGCGGAATATTAAAAACTCCGGAGAGAGAGAGAAAATCATCCGTTTCGGGGCAAAAAGCGAGAGAGCCGCTCGCGGCTGCGGCGGCCGCCGACAGAGAGACACGATGAAATTGAAAATCGATCTCGCGTGCAGTCACGGAGAGGGGGGGAAATTGGCCATCGGCGCAATTGGCCGACGGTGGTCTACTTGCTCGCGATTGGCCGATCAAACGGAGCGGAGAGGGATTCTCTAATAATCGGGCTGAGTCTTACTGGGTGCGCAGTGTGAAGGCGGCGGAGGTTATGCTCGACGGGAGGTGCAGTCCCTTGATGATTTCCTGCCAGAGCTTCTTGTTGATGACGTCGACGAGGCCACCGCGAGCGATTACCAGGTTGTACAGCTCGAAGAGGTCGAGCACCGATTTCGCCATTATCGGCAGTCTGTTGATCGGCGTGCCTGAAAAAAAAGAAAGCAATTTTTTCGTTAGATCTCGGATGTGCAGTGCGGAGAAATGGGATGTACAGTTTTTTCTATCAAAATTATCGGCGCGAATTACGGTGATTCTCCAGGACCTCGAGGAGGCTCGGCAAAAATTACCACAACAGCGTAAGGAGATTCAGCGCAATCATCTCTCGCGCGAGTATCAACGCTTTGCCGCAACAATACGAGTTCACATGCCTACAACTAGTACTTCCCTCCCTTCCCATGCAAATAGACGGGCTTCCGCAAAAAGGAACTCGCGTGATAGTCGCGAATTCGTTACCGGCCTCGTTAACGCTCCCGCTCCTCCCGGGCAAACCTCGTAAAGCCCGGCGTCGGCAACTTTTACGCGGTGCAGCGCGACTTAAAAAGCTGCCGGCGCGCCGATGCCTCCGCCCGATACACACCGACCCCTTCGCGGAATTGAAGGGTGCGATATATCGTAACTTATGTAAGCGCGAGGCCCACTTCTATCGAGCGGAATCGAGCTCTCGCCGCTCCTTTTGGATATCGAACGAGGAGCGCAGAGGGGATATTTTTTGGTAAACCTGTCGAAAGCGAGCCCGAAGCCTCCATAAAGGCCGGCCGGTCTGGGGGGGAAAAAAGAAGGCACGTACGGGCTCTCTCTCGTCGCGCAATTTGCCTCCATAAGGTAATAACCAGTCCGAGGGCATTGCGCGTCGCGCACAGCTCGCCCGTCAAGTACATAAAATATACCTCTCCTCTGGGCTCGCATCTACTTAAAGCTTAGCTCTAACCCACACACGTACACAGGCTCGCGGATCGTTTATCCGCCATCGACGCAGAGCTCCGCTCTCTCTCTCTGCGCGAAGGAAGGAAGGGTTGCTGCTCGCCATTTTTCTGCCGCTCCTCCTCGCGTGTGGGGGAACCTACAATTTCGGGCTATATCGAGAGTCGAGTTGGCCCCCTCGGGCTTTATTATTGGCCCCGCAATTATTCCTGATGTATATACGCGCTTTTTTTAATGCCTCCCCCGTAACGCCGGGGATATAAAGACCGGAGAGCGATAAGCGGCGGCGGCGGCGGCGGCGGCCGAGGGAAAATGGCGCCGCGTCGATACGAGAGAGCTGCGCCTACGTACGAACGTAATATATCACGAGCCGGTTGTTAAAGCCTCCGGAGCTTTTTCTGCGATTCTTCCTTTTTGCCGGGCCGCCGCCGCCGCGCGGCTCACCGGGCGGGATGATGATGAAAAAGCCCTGCCACGGGGGCCGGAGAGAGTCTATAGAGATGTTTAGGGACGAGGGGAGGGGGATAGATAATTATACGGTACCCCGGGAATATTTTGCTGCGAACGAGACAATGTAAGACCGTATGGCTTTTATTATTTTATGCCCGAGCGGCCGAGAGGGGACTTTATTTTTTGCCGAGGCCAGAGAGTGTGTGCACGGGCCGCTTGACGTGCCCGAGGCTGTAATGTACGCTTCTTTATTGTTTAATTAGACTCGCGCGGCGCAGCTCCGCGCTGAAATGTAAATATATTCGTCCGGAGTTATGCGCGCGGCTCCTCCCCGATGTGCGCGCGAGCGCGAGGTTAAAGGAAGGCTCTCCGCGCGCGTTTTGCGCAATCTCTCCGCGCGCGCGCGATTTCAGCTTCGGAGTCCCCCGATCGGCGAGGAAACAATCAACCGCAGCCGAGATGAAAGAGAGGCCCGGAGAGGACATGCAGCAACACCCATCGGAGATTAAAGATGAAGGCGCGCGCGGGGATGAAATTATATACGGACGGGAAATTGGCGGATCCGGCGGAGAGCCAATCGGGCGAATCGGCCGAAGGTCGGCGCGGCGTCGGCGGTCGGGAGACAATGAGGCGGGGGAATGAAAGGGACTCGGTCGATCGAAGAGGGAGACGGAGTCGCTCGAGTTTCTGCATCGAGCGGAGGCGCCGACATCGCCGATCGGCTGTACAGTCCCGATTCCCAAAGCCGAGGCTGTTACGTAAGCGGTCGCGATGCGCACTTGTTTGATTTGCTCCCGCGGCTCGAGAGTTTATATATAGCTGGTCGGGAAAGTGCCGCGGGTGAAAACGCGATTTCCACGAGAGTCTTGCGAAATGGGGTACTATTGTTTTTCGGAGGATGCTAAGTAGCTCCGTATCGCCTGCTATCGTTCGCTATAACAATACGTCATAATCTTCGAATCGCGACTGTACAGCCGTGAAGGAGAAAATAAGAGAGCGAGAGAGAGAGAGACGGCTTTGCGAAGGAGCGGCGTTTCAGGATGCGATTATGACTTTTCTTGGTAGGGCGTCCAATCAGCAGTTATTTTTATAATGGCCGGCGAGCTTCGTCTCTGTCTTTCTCCTTCGGGGACGGTGGCCAACCGATTTCGTTCTCGCGCGGCGGCGGCGGCGGTTCGATCGCAATGACGCCCTTTGCTCCCGTCGCCGTCCCTTTCTTTCGCTTGAATGAAACACCCGCTGCTCTCCTCTCTCCATTCACCTTCCTTTTTACGCGTTCTCCGCTGCCTTCCTCCGGGAATCGCTCCTTTTTTACAATCGATGTCCAATGCGTATTTCCCCTCGTCGCTCTCGAGCCTCGAGAGCCGATAATCGCGAGGCCGGAGAGAAAAAAAAATCGAGTCGAGCGATAAACTCTTCATTTCATCGAGCAAACAAGCAAATGAAATCCCGCGCGGCTTGTCTGTATACGGACGAAGCTGGAAAAGCGGCACCGCTTGAAAAACAAGTCCAATGGCCCCATTACCCGCGGCTGAACGTCGATCGCCGGCCGACAATATCATTATATATACATATATCGGCAAAACCGAGCGAGCCCCTCTCTAATAACAACAATTAGGCGATAAATCGCTTTGGCGAGCATCGCCGGCGGATCGCTAGGGGCCTCATTAAGGCCTCGAGCACGCGAGAGAGAGAGAGAGAGAGAGGAGAGAACATGGGTGGAGCCTCGCGAGGAGCACAATGTGGGACGGGGTAATTGCTATAGGAAACAAAACGCTGCACTTTATGGGGTATTGTGACAGGAGGGTGGAAGAGATGCGGGTGGGGGAGAAACGTGGCGGCCCCGAGAGCTTTTTCTCTCTCGCCGAGATGCAGCTCTCGGCGAACTTGTTCCTTTTGCGCGAGAGGACTGAGTTATGCTGGTATTGTTTTGCGCCGGGAGTGAGGAGACGTGTCGTTTCCAATGAGATTCCCGCCGAGAATTATTGGACTTTGAGAAACAATGCGCGCAGAAGCCTCGGAGACAAGTGGAATTTTCGAGAATTCATTAGAAAATTAAAGTATATATTAGCTCTCGACTGCCAGCGATTTTCCGGCGCGGAGGAAAAAAAGCTCGAATCTTCGACGACCGCTCGAGTGGTGCATCGATAAAAAAAAAAACTTCTCGCCGACTTTACCGCTCGTTCCGGCTCTCTTTTTTTCTCCTCATCTCGCCCCCGTCGGCGGCGCGCGTAAAAAGCCCCAAAGAGGTGTGTCCGATCTAATAACCCGATCGGCTATACCCGGCCGGAGGCCTTTATTAAACCGCGCATGGAAAAAGGCGAGGGAGAGAGAGAGAGAGAGCGGGCAGGGGAAGGCAGTTATGATGCTTAGGAGAGAGGAGAGGCTTTCGGCGCGCGAAACGACTTTTCCCAGAATCTCGCGTGACGGCCCTGGAATATCTATCGGACGCACACACACGCGCGCGCGAGAGCGAGCCTTTTTACGAGGTGTGTGCGAGAGAGCCGATGCGAGTGAGATATGATTCTGTTCGCGGCGCGATGATTTGCGACGCTTTTTTTTTTATTTTGCAGCTCGGAGGCGGATTCACTGTGAGAAACTTTGTTTCGTCGGGGCGGGCGCTTCATTGATTTCTCTCCGTTATAATATCCGCAGGATCGATAAATTCATTCGACGAGCATCGAGAAAAAGTGTGCGATTCGAATCGATAATATACACGAAAGCCCGTTTTATTACTCGGCGATCGAAGGCGGAGAGGCTCGAACGAACGAGCCTAAACTGGCGAATAAAGCCTTTTACGAGAAAGTGAGAGAGAGAGAGAAGCGAAACTAGTTCCGCGCCTCAATCACGAGCGCATTGCGGAATATACATCCGAGCACGAACTCCGCAGACTTTTCGCAGCCAATGCGGAGCAGGGCTGCGCGGTGCACTGGTTGCCCCGGGCGAATAATCGTACCAGGCTCCAACGCTATATCCTCGCGCCCCTTCCCTCCCGAGACAATAAACCCCCGCGCGCGCCGCTCAGCTGTTCCATATTCCGGCTTTCCAATTTCCGAGTCAATTTCGCCGACAAATTGGATTAGACGCGCGTAAGCGGCGATGTGCTTTTTTTTCTTTCATTGCCGTTTCGCGCGCGAGAACGTAATCGTCGCGGACGAGCGACGGTCGACGCTCGCGGAGAGGAGGGACGCGCGACATTGTTTCGCGGCGACGTTTATAGCGCGGAGCTGTGACGATCGATTGTCTCTGTTCCAGCTAGAAACGAGGCAGTTAAGAGGTCATTTGCGAGTCCGAGGTGCAGTTAAAACTGTCCGCGAGAAGCGTCTCGCTGCTCCCCGGAGATCGACGAATATAAAACGATGCGCTCCGATTGTGCGTTCGTTTTAGCCAGATATCTCTCAGTGTGCAGCGTCAGAATTCTAAAACAGCCTTTGTAATAATAATTTTCACCGGGAAGAGAGAGAGAGAGAGAGGGAGAGGGGGAGGCCTTGCTAACTCTGTTAGAGCACGCATACATTGTGGCGGGAGGGGGTTAAAGGAGCGAAATTGGCATCGCGGCACTCGTGGGGGTGGAGTTTCATATGAAATACACGCGACGTTTACTGCCCCGCATGCCGAGACGCGAGAAGGAGGAGAACCGAGAGAGAGAGAGAAAGAGAGAGAGAGATTTTTGAATTATTGAGAGTTTTGCATTTAGTCCGATGGCGTACAGATGCCAGGAATGTTGAGCGCTGCTAAAAGCTTTAATGCCGCCGCAATAAAGGCGCAAAAAGAGAGCGCGTTCCGTTTGCGAAATCCGTCATTTCTCGCTATCGAGCGCTCCCGCGAGTCCCTTTATATAGAAGCCGAGATAAAGGAACTCATCAGAGAGGAGAGAGGCTCGCGGAGGGAGGCTGCAGCATCTGTCCGTCATATAAATAGATTTTGCCGCGGCAGTCGGCATATAAACCCGCGGCTCTCCGGCTTTGGGGGGGCGGCGGGAGAGACTGCGAAAAAAGGAGGAGGGAAGCGACGCGAATATAACAGAGCGCCGCGTCTCTCTCTCGCGAGAGAGAGAGGGAGCAGCTACAATGTGCCTTATAATCTCGTTAGGATTTCGCGGAAATATTGAAGTAATTTACGATCCGTCGCGAGTTAAACTGTTTGTCTATTCCGAAAGGAAGTCTTTTAAACTTTTACACCTCCCAAGCTCTTCGCGAGAGAGCTTTCTTCTCTCGTTTCTCGAGCGCGGCCGAGGATGAGGAACGAGGAATTCCAAAGCGTTTTACGAGCCACGGAATTGTCGTGGCGCGCGAGAGAGATGAGCTACCTGTTTTTTCACCGCGCCTTTCGCCCCGCTGAATTTTCGATGTGTACGCCAGACGGGATCAACTTTTTGTACAATGAATAAATAAATTTTCTTTGTCGCGGAATAAGCCGCCCATAATTTATTGATAAAACTCTGGATGTAAAATCGTAATCTTCTCGATAAAGGCCGGGATCGACAAAAAATGCACTAAAATTAGCATAACAATCTATCCGCGATACATCGAAATCGGCAGAAAGAGTTCCTCCTCCTCCTCCTCGGCGGCGACAAAGGGCTCCGCGCGGCTCGAAAAATAAAGCAGCTCCCGCGTCAGCTGGAACGGGGTGGTTCGTCGGTGTTCCCTCTCCTCTCTCGGGCAGCTGCCCCATAAAAGTCTTCAACGCCGACGCCTTTCGCGAAATTTGTGGCTCGCCTTTGGATTAATTTTAACGCGAACGACGAAAAGGGAGATTGAGTGCATCGTTAAACGCGAAAAGAACTCCTGCTCTCTCTCTCTCCGGCTCCTCGGAAGAATAGGAAGGAGGAAAAAGATATACTTAGTCGCCGCTTGATCGCGCGCTCCTCGATTATCATAAAGATTAGATGTATACGCGCTTCGTCTCTCTCTCTCTCTCCCGCCCGGAAGAGAAGAAGCGAGGGCTTCTTTTTATTGGGACGACTTTGTTTTACGAGAGTGAGGAAGGATGAAACAGCGCCGAAACTTTTATTGGCTTGTAATACCCGGCCTTCGGGCGTTTGATTACAAATTTCGGGGATACTAAGTGTGCTCCCGTGATAGATTCACGATCGTATATTACGGACTTTAATGCGAGGAAGCCGCGCGCGATTGTCGCTGCGGCGCTGCCAGACACGTATACATATAATACACACAGTGTGCGGCGCTGCGCCGCCTTCCTCCTCTCCCCCCGGAGTCGTAAAAGCCGCGTTATCCGATTTCTCGACGCGTCACCTAGTTTCTTATATATAAATCCTGCGGCCGGGGCTAATTTTATGCATTAAAAAATCCGGCAGAGGACGGAATATAATCGGGGCCCACCCAGACTCGCACCCGCGTCGTATATATCTGGCATCGAAATCTCCGTCGTCCCATAAGTCAAAGGTGCACGCGTCGTCGTCGTCGTCGTCGTCCCCACCTCGATCGCGCGCGGCGGCCCACCCCTCGGCGAGAGAGAGAGTCGACACTTGTTGCGCGCGGCTCGGCACCGCACGAATAATCGAGCCGAGCCGAGCGGCCAACCCTCTGCTCGGGGCTTATCAAGATGCCGGAGTGGGGATATAGACTGGCATCCGCCTATTTTTCGCTCTCTCTCCGTGGGGGTTCGATCAGAATGCGTTAATAGCGCTTTTCTTTGTGTTTGATGTATAATTTTGATTGCGAGCGACACGGAAACAGCGTCTAATCGCCTTTGCATCGTCACGATCAAGCAGCCGAGATCAGCGGCTCTCCTCCTTGGGTGTGGCTTTTCTAATCCACTCTCTCGTCCTCCTCGCTCTCTCTCTCTCTCTCAGTGCCCGCGGGATTTCTTCGCTGCCTGGGTGGCCTCTTTATTCAAAGGAGGGCCCCCGCGCGTAATTACTCCGCAATCAGCGCAGGTGACCCCAGCGCGAGTGAGTAAATAAACAAAGGCGCGGAAATCGGCGAGATCGCGTTGTAAAAACGGCGGGGCTCTCCCCCCGGCCGAATGAAGCCGCGATCGGCACTTAAATTAAGCTCGCGCCTGGAACAAGTTATAAAGGCCCGGCGACTTTAAAGGCCGCTTTTATAAGGGATATATGGCCCGGAGAACGGCTTTGAGCTCGGGAGAGAGAGAGAGAGAGGCGTCGCATTATGCACTGTGTGCGCGCGCGGCACTCGTGCACGTGCGCCGCATACCCCGCAGACGACAATAAAATCTTCAAATAATATCGCGAGCGATTAACCACGTCGAGACGCGCCGCGCGCTCACTTTTTGCAACAGCGACGCATTTTTAACGGCACTTTTTTTTCGGCTTGCCTCGTTACTTCGCGGAACTTGCCGATGCTCCCTTGGATCTCTATTTATGTAAAATCTAATAATTACCGACCTCCCTCGTTATTCGGTGGATTAAAAAAATTGCTCGTCATTAAAGCTACAATACGGCCGTAATTCCAGCGACAGTCGCACGGCAGAAATAACGACGAATATTCAAGCGGAGAGATCTTATCCTCGAACCGAAGAACCGCCCGGGGCAGCGAGTCCTTTGATAGATTTTACGAGCAGGTTTGATTCGCTTGACCGCTCGCACGTGTGACGATCCGCATTAAAACCCTCCTTCCCCCCCTCCTCTCTCTCTCCCACCCACGCGCCTCCTCGGCTTTGTTCGTTATCGTGGAAGAGAGGACAAAGTTATTAAGGGACGTAAGAAGCGCACAATTAAACTTTACGGCCACTCCGGCGAGAGGGCGGCGAGGCTTTATTGAATGGAAATGGGATCGCGTTACACCGCGGAAACTTTATAATGAGCGCCGAGGAAAAATCGGATATATCATTTATGGATATTGGCTCGGCGTCGCGTTACTCCTTTCCTCCGCGACAATACTGCCTCTCGGTACGTACAAGTTATTATAATCGAGCGATTCTCAGAATTAACAATCGAAAGCTCTCGGCTCCGAGACGATCGGCCCTTTAGTCGAATTATCGTCCCTCCGTAAGCTCGCCGCGGTGATTTACGAGCGAAAAACCTTTAACAGCCGCGGCGGAGAACCGCGGTAATTACATCAAAAACCCGGGGCGCCGCGTGTTTTTTACCCCCTCTCTCCTCGCTGCTGCCGCTGCCGCTGCCCCGAAAGCACTTGTCGACAATGTGGCTCCGCGGGCTTTGATGTGACGCGAGGCACGAGGAGCTTTATATTGCCCGCGCGCAAAAAGAGTCGCTTCAAACGACGCAGACCTTTGATGCTGGCTATCGTAAATCCTCGGCTACCGCGAAAAACCCTACGGCCTTTTTACAATCTACGATGATTGACAGCTCTCCCCGACGGCGGGGAGAAGACGCGATTACTATCTGGGTCAACGGTCCGATATCCAAGCGAATAAGAGCTGGTAATGAAGCGAGTCGAGCGCGCGGCGGCCGGCTATAAATTTCGCGCGCGCATTTGTCAAGCGGCTCGCCTCCGAAAAAGCATCGGGGCGATCTCTCAGCGCGGATAATCGTCGCGCGTCTCGGGTAACGAAATTCGCTCGATCTTCGTTGGCGGCTGCTGCTGCTGCCGCCGCCGCTCTCCGTTCTGGCAAACGATCGCGCGAGCAAGAGAGAGAGAGAGAGAGACCGAAGTTAAGTAAATACATAGATCTTCCGGCGCGGCGGAGCCCCGGAGGAGGAGGAGGAGGGAGAGCGCCCGAGAAAATGAAGCAAAACAAGCGGCGTTAGCGCCGAAAGACGGATGGGAAAGCGGGAGACAAATTCGAGGGCCGTAATGGAACATTTGTTTTCCAACCCGAGGAACAGAGTCGTTTCGTTTTATTGCCTCGAAGTGTATATTTTACTAGTCAGTTTTTTTTTACCAATACTGGACAAATTGAAAAGGCATTAAAGCCAGAGCTTCGCAGGGGAATGAAGTTTAAAGAAGCGCTCTAAATTTTGCGCGAAAGCATAATAATCCGAGCGGTATACGGCCGATTAGCATAATTCCGGGCGTCAGGCGAGTCAAGCCTCGGGAGAGGAGGCACGAAGCCTAGATATATATCACGAAGCCCCAAAGCGATCGGCAGCGTTGTGAAATATTAATAAGCAAATTAGCCCGGGACTACCACTCCGCTCTTCCCCGGGCCGCAGACGTCGGCGCTCGTAATTCATTCCTTCCCACGCCGCGGCGCCGATTTTTCCGCCTAGTTTCGCCAGAGAGAGAGAGACTAGAGCGCACAATAAGTAATGGCGCTCTCGGCTCCGGCGTGATAAATTTCCGCGAGTCGATTAGCCGCCTAATGCGACTGAGAATGAGACGGGCGCGATTCTTGCCCCACGACTCGTCGACGATCATTGATTCACGACGTCCCAATTCGTCCCGGCTGGCTGGGTTTAATAAAACAGGAGCTCATCGATTCCGAGCGCTCGAAATACCGAGGCGGCCGGCCCCGAACTCGGAGGGCGATTAATCGCGGCGGTACGTCGACAGCTAAGCAAACACACTCTTGGAAAGGGGGGGGGGCGATCCACCGCAGGAGCGAGAGATCTCGCAAGAATTTCGACAATTACGAGAGAGAGCTTGGCGCCCCGTAACTGATGATCCTTCTTTTCGCCCCCGCGCCGCTCTTTTTCCCCGGCGCCCCGAAACAACGCGTCACTGAGGAACTTGCAGACGTCATTCTGCTAAATGCTCCTGCAGCGAGAACGAGGAGAACGTGCCGGGAATACGAGCCGCCGCCGCCGCTGCCGCTGCAGGCGTAATGTTGACCTGAGGGACGGGGCAATGGATGGATGGGTAATTGGCCTTCCGAAGAGGCGAGAACTGCACTACTGTTTTTCCGAGGGCCAATTGTTCCCCGCGCTTTACGCTCGCACGTCCAAAGGGTTCTCTCTTTCGCCAAATTTAATGCCAACCCATTAAATGCGCTATCTATCAAGCTGAAATTCCCGCATAATCGACCAGACACGCGACGTCGGGCAGCTCGATCGTCGAGAGGCCTTATAAAATTCAAAACTATAGCCGCACGTCGAGCGGAGATTCCGCTACCGGTTCCCCTAATCGCCGGTAAATTAGAGCCGAGCCAAGAGGCTACCGGCCGATATCCCCCGCACACGTCAAACATAATGGCGGTGCACCAGACGGGGCTCCGGGGTAGCTCCTGCGCATTTTTCGATGATCGCCCGCCGCTCGTTTCGTGGGCAAACTCGCGTGACGCGAGTCTCGTCGACGGAGAAAGAGAGAGAGGAATTTGGAAAATTCGCAGGTAATGGGGGGACTCTTGCGTGCCTTCGGCCGGGCAATAATAAAAGTGCTTTTAACAAATTTATTAGAGCCCGCAGCCGTAACGAGACCGTAAAGCATCAGAGCTATACGCCTCGTTTATGGATGAGCGCTCGGATTTCTCGGCTATCAAGAGCCCGGCGACGGTGGCGACTATAGAGGCGCCAGAGCGCGCGGCGCGGTGGCAGTCTACTTAGCGGCCATTATCTTTTATTCCCGCTTGGCCGTCGGAGGCTTTTCCATAAATTCCTTTCTCGTCGCCTCTCCGTTCGGCGATACGCCAGCCGAGTGTTTTAATGCCTCGTTTTTATTGTGCCGGCGCCGCGAGCCGCGCGTAACCGATTCCCGCGGCTGCTCGCGAAATTTCGATCGTCTCTCCCCGTCGTTTTTACGCGCGCGAGCGTTTCCGCACGAGGGAGGGGGGGGGGGGGAACGGGGAAAGCTGCCGG